>PVKU01002813.1:0-207461 GCA_004027475.1 Anoura caudifer | reverse complement strand
AAAAAAAAAAAAAACTGCACAAAATGAGAGAAATCTTGTACTGGCAAAAAGGAACAGACTCTAAGCTCATGTATTTTCCTGCAGCAGGTTTTAAAATAAAACAGCATTGCATATTAAAGAGAGAACCAAGCAAGACGGGGAGGCTTCATCAAGTATTAAAGCTAAGTATCCCAGCACGAAGCAAAAGGGGTCAAACATCCCCGCCCCCGCTTCTCAGCACAGCGAGCGAAAACCTGCCGACGAAGACAGCGGACTCACTGTGGCGGATGCCTGCTCCCGACAAACCCTGGACTTCCCGCTCACGTAACTCCGGCCGCCTTGGGCGCGTCCTTGCCGTCCTCCTGAGCTGCGAGCGACCCCCACGCTGCCCTGGCAGGCGGTTTTCCTCACGCAGCTCCTCGCATGTCCCGCTGCCCGCCGAGGACCCCTGGAACTGCTCCGCCCTCACGCCAACCAGAGCCCTCCGAGCCGTCCGCGCCTGCCTCCTGCCCCTGAGCGCCCGAGCTACTCACAGAAACATCCCTTTCCGCTCCGCGCTTTATTTCAGAAAGTTTCGTGGCCTGAACATTCTAGACCCCGCTAACGCAGCACAGAGCACCCAGTGGCACGAACGCCGTGGCCGCAGCTCCTGGGATGAGGACCGGCAAGGGGATCGCGTCTCACTCACCGTGGGACCGACCCCACGAGCCCACGCCACCCCCTCTGAGGACGACGAACTCCTGGAGCCAGCGCGGAGCCTTAGAAGGAAACGGTCGCTTTGACCAGTCCCCTCCCGGTCCTCTGATTTACGCTGGATGGCGGAGAGGAGTTCTGGGAGAGGGTCATAAAAAACCCCAGACACACGCTGGAGCTTTGAAAGTCGCGCAGCCGCGGCCCCGTGGGTCTTCCCCCTCGCTGAGCGCACGGAGGCGGAAGGAAAGGGTCTGGCCGGGGAGGGGCTGGGGAAAACCACGGGGCGCAGGAGGCTGGGGAAGTGGGCGGTCAACTCAGTTTGAGGGCACTTTGGACAAAAAATGACTGGATGTCGCCCTGCTGTTTCTAAAAAGTGGCCTTCAGTGGGATTTCTGAGAAAGGATTTCAGGGTCAAATCAACCCTGCATTTCATTATCCCTCCCACCTGGAAACGCTCTGTGGGGGACAGGGTCCCGTGCAGATGCTGCGTGCACCTGCGTGTTTCTGTGCTCGATCCCATGGGGCACAGGATCTCTCTCTCACACACACACACACGCACACACACACACACACACACACGCACGCACACACACATACCCGCAGCTTCTCCCATGCACGGCCTTCCCGTGGGCTTCCTGGTTTCCCAGACTGGTTTTACTGACGAACATGTACTTTCCACGGGGGGACAGTGCAGGTCTGACAGGCACCGTGCAGTCTGTCGTCCGATCGGGAGGCGGTCTTTCCACCAGTCCAGAAGCCCCCCCCCCACCGCGCCCACGTCCACCTGCTGCACTCAGGGGCAGTGACCGCTGCTGGCCTCGGAGACAACACTGCCGGTTCTGCGTCACCTCTGTGTCTGTCCCTTCACGGACGCGTCCCGTCCCCACCCAGAAGGTACAGAGCCTGGCTGCTGCACATTGGCCGTCACCAACAGCGGCCCCTCCCACCCAATCGCCTTCCTTTCGGCCACTCAAAGGCTGCGCAGTGGTGAGTCGCGTGGCTCCAGCCCCCGCTTCCCTTGGCACTTAGGACGGGGAGCACGCTTCCTTCGTGGGCTCGCTGGCATGCGGCTCCGTCTTCACTGAGCGTCGAGAGAGTGGCCTTGGAGCCGAGTGGCGGCGCACGGAGGTCCTCCGCTCGGCATTGCCGTCCTGGAGACGGCGGTGCACGGACCACTCTCTGCATGGCCGGCGGAGACCAGCACGGTGCAGTTTGGAGAAGATGCGGTTCTGCTCCGAGCTCCACAAGGGCTACACCATGTAGGTTGAACCGAGTCGAGTAAAACTCGCCCCGACCACTTAATGCTGTTGTCCGCCCTTGACCTCTGCTGCCGACAGGCTGAGCGCAGCTCTCTCAGGGGCTCGCGGCCCTTCCCCCACACCGGCCGGCGGGCCGTCCGAGCCCTCGCCGTAAGCCTCATGGGCACAGGTGAAGGAAAAGCCAGCTACTCCAGGTTTCACGAGTGCAGGGGTCTTTCCTTCTCAACAACCAACTTGGGGGGGGGGAGTGGATCCAAGCTGGGCCTCCTGCTGCGGTCAGGCCAGTGCCCGGCGCAGTGTGTGCGTGGCCGGCTGTCTCCCCGGCCGGAGGACTGAGGCGTCACTGTCCTGTGCACAGTGTTCCTGGTGTGTTGTGTCTCCTTCAGTAAATACCTCTATATTTTACACCACGTGGCTGGACACCTTCTGGACAGGCCACGTATTTACGTTTGGTGGGGGCATGGGGGCAGAGTTTTGAGGTGCAGAACAGAGACAGAAGTTAGGAAGCTGGGTTCGTCCTTGCATTTGCTCTTTTCTGGACCCATGACCTTGGGCAGCTCTTCTGTTGTATTCTTCCCATAACACCAAAGCTCTTCCATGTTTCTTTGGCTTCACACACTGAATCTGATCATCGCTCTCAGCCATGTAGGCCGGAAAGAATGCAGTCGTAAAAATGCTCATCAAAGGGGCCGGCGTGGATTCCATCAGGAAACCGGGAGCCAATGGGCTTCGACCACACGCGCCCTCGGGGACCCCGACACGCACCCCGTCTCACGGTGCTGCTTCCGGGACCCTGGACTGGGTGCCGGTTGTTATGCTGAGGACGTGGCAGGTTCCCGACTGCGTAAACCATGGCCCTCCTCCGGTGCGGGCCGTTTCGCCAGGTCAGTCTGGGGCCCGCACGCAGGCGGCGGGGCCGGGAGGTCAGCCTCAGGCCCTTCGCACACTGGACCTGGCCCCGCATTCCAGTCCAGCTGTTCAGAACCTGCACCGGGCACCAGCCATTCGAATTTTAATCCGGGCAATCGCCACCATCAATTCTGCTTTTCGACTTTGATTTTGTAACTTCAAAAAAAAAAAAAATGTACCTGAAGAACAATGAATGTATCTTCTGAGGAAGGCAGTGCCTTTTTGAAGGTCATGTTAGTTAAAAAGCATTCAGTTAAAAGCGTGGGCCCTGCCATTCTCTGCCCCAAATTTCCCAGCGCAAGAAATAAAATGCCATTATTTAAAAACCGAAGTGGCTTAATGAGGTCTCAGTTATATGTCCAGCATTGCTTTCTTAACGATGCTAATTCTACAAACATTACGGACATGAAAAGAAGTGGAAAAAGACCCTTGAATTCCTTCCAGGTCATTCATCAATCACTAACGACAGAGAAAGTATTGAACTCGCACGTGACTCTCCAAGTAGGACCCGTGGCTCTTTACCTGACTTCGCACTGAAGTCAAAGAGGAAAAACACAAATCCTTGCTTTCCACATCAATTTAGTTTATGAGCAAGTAGAATTTAATATGTAGAACATTTAATGTGTTACGATATATATTTTCTTAAGCATATTTAGGGTGCATCAATATTTAAAATTGTTTTTTCTGGCAATTTTGTTCTCCAGTTACATAGACAGAAACTTTCACCTGAGGCATTTTTCTTAAGCTACAAGTTTGATCATTTCAGACTGAGAGGAAAGTTGTAAAAATAGTATAAAGAGTAACTGTATGTTCAAATTCCCCAACTGCCCAAATTTAAAGCTTTTACTGCTTTTCTCTCCCATCTCTTTCACCCCCCACCCCCGTCTCTCTCCCTACAAACACACAAACACACTTTGTCTGCAGCAGAAATAACACTGATTTAAGTCTAACTAATTCAGCCTATGTCCCCAAAGCAAGGACATCCTCTTGCACGACCACGGGAGCCCACACATGAACAGCAGTGTCGTCCAACCTCAGGGCCGCCCCCCGTCGCGCTCCCTGCGCCAAGTGCGTGAGGGCGAATCTCCAACATCCCACGCCACGGGCCTGCTGCGGCTCCTTGGGCTCACCGGATCTGGGGCAACTCCTCGATGTTTCCTTGTTTTATTTTTATTTTTGTCCACTTGAAAACTCTTCATATCGTGGATGACTATTCCATAGGGCGGGGTTTGGTTGATGCTTCCTCACGAGCAGACTCTGCGACTTGTCCGTGTCCCTCTCACTGTGGCCTGTCACGAGGCGCTTGATGCTGGCCCGTCCGATCACTGACCCTGACGACTGTGATCACCCGAATTAGCTGGTGGCCGGCACATCCCTCCGTTGTGCAGTTGCTGTTTTTCCCTTTCTGGGCACTGGGGACAGGTCGCTGGAGGAGACAGGTGAGGCCCGCTCCCTCACGGGAGGCACCTTTTATCCAGGGGCTCGGTCACAGCACGGAGCAGAGGGGAGGAGGGCAGAGAAAGCTAGCGAAGGGGCAGGAGGAAGAACAACAAACAGAGACACGGGAAGAGGGAAACCTCACCTGCTCTGTCAGGAGAACAGAAGGAGGCTGCCAGTTTCCCAGCAGGGACGGTCAGAACAGAAGGGCGCGAGGCCTCTCGGAAGAGGTGAACGTGGACCCCGAAAACACGAGAGGGCTCTAGCCCCGCGAGGCCGCATCAGGGGGAGGGTGGGCTGGACCGAGAACAAGACACTCAGGCAGGAACCAGCAGTGGGAGTCTGGACCAGACGGGTCGGCGGGGGCTTCCCAGCAGGTCGGCGCTGCGCAGGACGGGCGTGCGGTCTGCGTTCAGGTCCGAGGGGCAGCCAAGGAGGGAGAACGCGGTTTCTCCCTGAACACCGGCGGGGCGGGGCGTGCCGGGGGAGAGGGGAGACAGAAGGTCCCGAACCTCAGCTCTCATCCTTCGTCGGCGTCACTCGCTGCATTCATTGCAAGAGAAAACAGGTACAATGTACCAGCTTTTACGTATTTTGTATCCAGAACATTCGATGATGAGACAGAGTAGCCCAACGTACATAGTGTATCATTGCGTCAACCCCCCGAAATCTTCACCCAAACACGCCTACCATGCACCAAAACCACTCCTAGCATTTAACTCTCCAATCTAAGTACCTCAGACAGAGAGAAAATTTTAAAAATCGTTTTTCCGAAACACCTATGGCTTTACTTTATGTGCGATAAAATTAGCTCCGCGGACTCCCTTTGGAGCACAAGCCCTCCCCCGAGTCACGGAAGCACACGTAATTAAGTCGTTCCATGGAAACCAGAAGCAGTGACTCCACGCATCTTTCGTCCACGTTTCCAGAGCGGCCGACGCCTTCGGAAACCTCGCAGCTGCGTGGTGGTTTTCAAACCAATTTGGTTCCCACTTTGCTCTCGGGGAGACTGCCTCTTTGTTTGCTGTCCCCGACGGCACGCACGGCCCAGGTGCAATGGGGGGACACGAGAAATAATGAAGGGTAACGGGCGTGCAGCCCGCACAACCGGCCCCGCCGCGCTCCCAGGGACAGCAGCAAAACAACACAAGAAAACCCTGGAAACCTGGCTTTTGAACAAGAGCGTAGAAGCAAAAATAACAGTGAAACTCGTCCAGGTATCTACCTTCAAAGCCTATGATCGTTAAACCATTGTAATGAAGTTTTACAAATTTTCCAGTATTTTCACTATTAAGTATTTCTCTTACCCATTAGTCAAATAATAATTTAGCCAATTATCTTAGTCAAAAAACAACTACTTAAAATGAAAGAAGGTACTACTGTTGCATTCTTAGAATGTATTTTGACATCATAGTCAAAATAAAACACTACGTAAGTCGTATTTCCTCCTATTAAAAAAATAAATCCACAGTAGCATCCACATGCCCTGTCAAATTTATTTTTAAATGTTCCCCTTTCCCCTGTTAATGAAGCTCTGCCTTGAAAATAGAGAAGTAGCTCAGCAGGCCCCGAACTGTGGTAAGGATGTGAACGCCGACGGCCAGGAGGGCCCCCCCGCCCCCTGGGAGGCCAGACCCTGCATGAGAGACGCTCAGCAGAAGGGCAGGCTGCACCGCCACCCCACGGAGTAATTCTCCACACAACTGCGACATTGTTGCAACAGTCAGGTCACTCACGGGCACGTGTGTTTAATCCAAGGGCAGGCTGCAGGAGCTTGAGCCATCCAAGCGAATGCACTCACCGACCTCGGACGCCACCGTGTAACCGAAGGCTGGCCAGCTCAAAACTAAAGGCTGTCTCCTCCCTCTCAGGTGTTCTCCCTGGAACAAAGGTGCAGAACCAGCTGGGGAGCGGGGAGAAAGGGAGGGGAGGCACTCGGGCATCTGTGCCGTACCTGGCGTCGGCGAAGTTCACCGGCACCGTGACCGAGCGCCAGGTTGTCCTCCGGTTAGAGGCCCACCTGCCGCCCCACTGCGTCTTGGATTCTAGCAGCAGTTTCCTCCTACGTGCAAGGAGAGTCTGGGCTCTCATTTACCTTCACCTGCTGCGCCTGTGGTCTCGGCACAGCCCTCCCCCCAGGGCTGTGGAAGGGGCACGGAATGGTCGACGAACAACGGGCCCAGGGAACATCCCTTCATTTTCCTAAAGAGGAAAACGCGCCCGTAACCTCATCTTCCGGCTAAAGGCTCCTCACAGTCATTAGTAGCTTTGCAACTTCTGCTCGGAAACATTCTAGCTTCAAGCATGTGGAGTGTTTCCTGTTCTAAGATGTGCTTTTCAAAAACATCATTGCTAGACATGCAAACACATTTTCCAAGAAATATTTTCAGGGCACCATTCATGAACATACGTGGCAAACAACGGTTTAAACGGATTCCAAAAGGCCAGGACACGGCTAGTTCCGAGAACTGGCCCTGGGTGATTACCGCGCTCTTCTCGCTGCCTGGAGTGGCTGCCGTCAAATACTCCCACGACGAAGGACCGAACGGCGCGTCTCGAGCCGGCGACCCCACGCCGGGCCACCCTGCGGCCCCACACCGAGGTCCGGGCGGCCGCAGCGCCGAGGCGCGGCAGGAGAGGGAGAACAACGCACTCGCGGCGGGAGCGGAGGCAGCCGCCCCAGCACCCTCCCCTCCGTCCCGGGGCCCCCGCCAGGCAGGAGCAAGGACACAGAGAGCCCACGGGCCTTCCCCGAGGCAGCCACGGTCTGACAGGCAGCACGGGTCCGCGGACGCGCGTGTTGTGACGGGACGGCGGATACACCGTACGATCAGGACGGGGTGTGTGATCCCGGGAACGTGGAGGCGGGTGACCACCTCCCTTTGCAACAAGAGCCAAGATTCTCAGAAGTCACGGCTCAGCACACGCACGCTTACTCGCTCACACACCACGCGTGGGTGGAGCATTGTTATGGGTTGAATTCTGTCCCCGAAAGTGGTGTCCGAGGCACACCCCTGGTACCTGTGCACGCGACCTATTGGGAAGTAGCATCTCTGCCGCTGTGACCAAGCTGGCGGGAGTCCATCGGGGTGGTGTCCTGAGAAGGGGAGGCGAACTGGGCGCAAGCACAGATGCAGGGTGGCCATGTGACGTCCGAGGCAGACCTGGAAGTCCGCTCCGACAAGCCCCAGCAGGTCTGGGGCCACCAGGAACCAGGAGAGGCCGGAAGGACCCTCCGCCAGTAGCTTCGAGGGAGCACAGCCCTGGCAACGCCTGGGTTTTGGACTCCTGGCCTCCAGAGCTGTGAGGGGCAGACTTGTGCGGTCCAGCCCCCAGCGGGCGGTTCTCTGCCACAGTGGTCCCAGGACTCGCCCACAAACACCTACTACGGACAACACGCCGGAAATGCCTCTGAGGAAATGCTGGGGAAAAGGACAGAGACGCTGAGAGGCTGTTTGGGTGATGGGAAGAAGAATACAAACAAAACACACAAGGAAGAACTGGTGATGTTCGTCCGGAAGAGTTTAAGTGATTTGTCTTCCCTGTAGAAAGGAGCCGGAGGAAGAGGCTGGGAGCAAGGCTGGCCGACCAGGAAACTTGTGTGTCACACAAGTACGTGACACACGTACGGAGTTCGGGGCTCACCCTGTCCGAGACAGCGTGGTTTAACACCGAAGCCAGGGAACCCATGACAGGCTCACACCTTCAACTGCCCTCCGAGAGCAGCAGGCGGGCGACCGGCTCTGGGTGCTGTGAGGAGGAGACCGGGTGGACACGACAGGAACAAGCCAAGCTGGAGACAAAGGAGGGTCTGGGCGGAGACGAGACAGCGACAAGGACTCTCAAGCCAAACCGATTTTGTAGGTAGACGTTGTGGAAGCTACATGTGACTGACGAACAATGTTGCTTAAGGTGACGATCTCCTAAAGTGAGATAAAACCTCAAACGCAGGTGAAAAGCCAAGGAAAACTTAGTCCCCCCCGAACGGGGACCAAAGGCGCAATGCAGAGCCGGTGCGCACAGGACTCAAAGTGTGCTGCGTGGTTCCCACGTGGGAGCCCCAGCGGGCTGGGGGGGTGGGGGGATGGGGCTGACGCGCCCCTGCAGGGAGCCCTCCCCGAGCTGCACCAGACTTCACGGTCGTATTTCACCGTCACCGTCACTGAGGGGTGCCTGGCAGGCCTGGCTCAGCGGGGCAGCTGCGGTCTCCGGCAGCTGCACATTTGCTTTTGATGCAGTCGTGATTCCCAACCTATCAGGTTAAAACTAGAACCCTGGAGCGAGCAGAGCCCACGCCTCTCCCTGGCGTTCTTGGACGTCAGGCAGTAAGAAACTCTCTTCCTTCCTCCGCTGACTTCCCCCAGAGACAGGGGCAGGCTCGCAGCGATCACGCGGCGTCGGAAGAGGCAGGACAAGAACTCAGAGGGAGGCTCGGCGTGCAGGACGAGGGCCCCTGGATTCCGGATCCGCAGTTTTCGCCCCCCAGGTGCCCCGAACCGCTGAAGTCCGCAGGCCGTCGGCACACCGGGCCCACGTGTGGGCTGGCCTTCCCAGTATTTCATTTAACGGTGCTAACCACAGCCGCAGCGGGCTGTTTGCTGAGCCCTTACCGTGCGCCAGGCTCCACACTGGAAACCCGAGAGCACTACCGCACAGGGTCCGCTCACGGCCCCGGGTCCCTCACCCTGATCCCACGCTACTGGGGAGGAAACCGGGCCTCGGGGGAGGAAGGCAGCTTTCCAAAGGGCCACGGTGAGGGCGTTGCACCCACATTCAACATCGAGCATGACAGTCGGACCCAGGTGTCAGGTGGCCGTCACCTGTGCGTGTGCGCCCACGGAGACAAGGGACACCGGAGAGTCCAGCATTGCGGTTAAAGCTACAGACATTGGACAAGACTCTGCAGGAAGCGAAGCCGCTGTGAGCAGGTGCGTGCCAGGGTTTTTGCATGGCAGGCTGCTGAGCGGCCAGGCTCGCCACGCCTCTCCCTGGGGGTTCACGGCCACCGACGCACGGCCTCTGCGAGCAGCCTCGGATGACTGTGTAACGGCGCCGCGCCCTGCCTGCCTTGTGCCTGCCCCAAGTTCAGGAGGAACCGTAAACTTTCTCGACAGTTTGAAATTACACTTCTAAAATTCTACCCAGCTCTGGAGAGACAACTTGGTCTGAGTGACCGAGCGACCGCGGCCCTGCTGGGAAACTGTAGAAGTCCCGCCGAAACACACCCTGCTGTGCGACGTTCCCTAAGTATCCCCCAGGAGCCAAACGCAACTTTCAAAATATGCAGTATTTTATAAGGAGTGTGTCATTTTTTAAATTATAAAATCAAAACGGTCCTATGGTCCAGATTTGTTAAGGAACAGAGCTGATCTGCAGGTCATCTACAGAAATTTTTCTGGACTGGGATTTAAATAAATCTCGACGTCGCCCGACACCCACCCTGACCTGCGGACGGGGAGGCAGAGGCGCTCCCCAAAGCACTTCACGCGCTTTGCATCATGGGCTTCCCACGTTAACCACAAGGCACAGGCGTATTAATCCCCAGCACAGAGGAGAGAGGGACGCCCTGAGAACGGCGGGGACGCTCCCAGGAGCCCCAGCCTGTGAAATCTACAGGAGACCGAAGGAGGAGGGGAAGCTCGATCTCCTCATTCCCAAGCCCAGCCAGGACGGAAACTAGGATAAAGCAAACACTGGGGCCATCTCTCACAAGACAAGAAAAGGACCCAAAAGTCCAACAATTCTCAGCCCGCTGGGACTCCGGGCGGCGGAGCACAACGGCGCTGGGCTCCGGAGAGGGGAGACGGCCTCGGTGCACGCATGGAGCTGGTGCCCGTGGACCCAGCGGCCCCGGAACTGCGAGGTGCCGGCAGGCTGTCGCTGGTGAGGGGTGTCCAGTCTGCCCGCCTCTGTTCCAGGCCCCGTTCTGCAGGCGGGGCTCCCAAACTCCAGCGACAGGCGCATTATTCAGGGTAACGTCAAATGGCATAGAAGGAGAAGAAGTGACACCCACGAGGCGTGCGTGATCGGCAAGCCCCATCTGCATACTTAATTTGGTAATAGCGGTGCCGTAAGCGGCTCCGGTAAATTGGCCCTTTTGCGATGTTGCCGCAGGTGCAAAGTGGGAACATTTGCTTAGCCCACGGGAGTCATGTTCAGACACACTAATTAGTTTGCAAACTGTTCTGAAAATACAGGGTGCCCGAGAGTGGTGAGCATCATCACTACTTAAATTGCGCGCACCTCGCCTGTCCCCGGAGCCAGGTGAGTGCAGCGCACGCTCCCTTCACGCTCTGCACCTTCCCGCCTCCCGGCTTCCGCACCTGAGCTCGGGGCTCCTTCACGGTTTGCCCAAACGCCTGAAAGGACCAAAAGAGGAACGGGGATGCCGGAGCTGACCCGCCCCGACGCAGAGCCCAGGTCACGGCCAGCTGCGGGCTGAGGTGTACCGCGATACCCAAATTTCGCAAAAAGGGGAGGGGCCTCTTGGGGAAAGCCTCGCCCTACTTCCCCAGCTGCTGTAAAACCAACGGACTCGGCAAGGAGAAGGGCGTGTTTACTTTGGACGGCCGGCCTTTCTCTGCCAGCGCGAGCTGGGGGCCCGGCACCGCCTAATCCCACTCTCGCCCCAACCCTACGCAGCCCAGGCTCTTCCAACCCACAGGGTTGTAAGCTGATGAGGCGACCGTGTCTCGGGGAGATGGCCCACGGCTCCCAAGCTCACGTAGCTGAATGGGGCGGTGACAGCAGATTCGGTCTGATAGCAGGGACCGGACGTCAACCCTAACAGGGATCCCCTGCGTCCGCCCCGACATCTCATTTTGTAAATGACAGGGCCCGCTGGTGTCCCTCCGTGGTCACGGAGGGTGCCGGGCGCCGTGGCAGGCCCAGGCCCCACGGACGGAGGAGCCGTGCGCGGCAGCACACCCCCGGGGAAGGACTCGGGTAGCACCACTGCACGTGAAATGCCCGCAGTGCGATTTTTAACAAGCAGATGCCCCTCCCGTCGGACTCCACAGAAACTTAGAAAACAGGAAAAAAAAACCTGAGGGAAATTCTTCGGGTAGAACAGTGACCAGGACAGAGTGCCTCATCTACCCAGAAGCCTGCCCTGCACCGCGAGGCCCCCTGGAGGTGAGCAAGGACAGATGCGTCGAAGCCCACTGCGAACGTCCCGGGTCCCCGCCACCCTTCCTGACCTGCTCCGCGCTGCCCCTGCCCCAAAGGACGGCCGCCGGCCTCTCCCGCGAGCTCCGTAACCAACGCCCCACCGGCATCACCGTGCCTCTGATCCTCACCGGACACCACGGGAACATCACCCAGGCCGCCCTCTGAGCTGGCCCAGGGAATACATGGTGAGAATTATTCTATTTCCTCCCAAATAGTTCAACGGGAACAACCAGGGGAGTAAAGCAGCAAACCGTTTTCTCCCCGACGCTCGGATCGCCACACGGACCATGGTGCCCAGCCACGGCCCTGGGACGGCCGAGCACTGAACCCGTCCCATGCAGCTGCCACCCAGTGACGTGACTTCAGGCCCTGTGCCCCCGCTTCATCTTTCCTGACAGGCTGAGGACGGCGCTCCCACGAGGCCGGGCCCCCTCCACGCTTCAGTCACGGCCGAGCAAGGGGAGGAAGGCACGCTCGGCAAACGGCAAGCTGGAGGCGAACACCAGAGGCTCAGCGGAGCCAGCTGCTCCTGTCTGGCTTCGTCACTGGACGGCGTCCGGCTGGTGGAGGGGGGCCGGCGAACATCTGGGGCCGGGGCCCGGCCCCACGATTCCGGGCGACGCAGAGGCGTGAATGATGGATGAGGCCGTTCTCGGATGTCACCGGGGCCCCCTCCCTGCAGGGAGGGTGGCCAGGCCCAGAAACCTGGGGGCTCTTCTCCATACAACAACAGGGCCTGTGATGGAACCGCGGGAAGGAAAGGGGCACCACTGTGGTTCACAGATGGTCCGAGCAGGACAGCCCCCCGGGAGGGTGGGCGGAGGTTTGCTCCAGCCACAGAGCCTTCCGGGCCCCGTAGGAGGTGCTCCTCGGCCTCCAGAAAAAGCAGACGAGGATCTGGAACTTGCCCAGTGTGCCCGGGGCAAGGGGAGAGGGGTCCTCCCTGGAGAGGCTGAGCAGTCACATTACCGAGTACTGAAAAGCCCCGAGAGGAATCAGGCCTCCGCAACTTATTTTTATCCTCAAAATGGCCCACCACCTTCAGTATTGGGAGGAAAAAAAAGAAAAGGTAGAGAACTAAAAAAAAAATAATAATTAGCCCTGGCTGGTGTGACTCAGTGGATTGCACACTGGCCTCCAAACCAAAGGGTCGCCGGTTCGATTCCCAGTCAGGACACACGCCTGGGTTGCAGGTCAGGTCCCCAGTAGGGGGCGCACAAGAGGCAACCACACATTGATGTTCGTATCCCTCTCTTTCTCCCTCCCTTCCCCTCTGTCTAAAAATAAATAGATAAAATCTTCAAAAAAAAATAATTAGCAGGGGGGAGGCAGCACCACTCGTGACAAGCTACGGGCAACAAAGAGTGTGACCTTTGGGCAAAGCTAACCTCTGTCTGCAAATCACTTCCCTGACGGCCTGCAGCCCAAAACGACGCCTCGGACCATGTCAAAGAGCTGCGTGCACAGCCCGCGGACACAGCCTGCGGGGTGGTGAAGGCCAGGGGCTGGATGCAGGGCGGCTGAGGGGGGAGGATGGGGGACAGCGGTAGCGCGTCAACAATAAAAACAAAGACCAGCTACGTATTGAGAAGCGCGCGACACCGTCCACCGTCACCGACCTGCTGACCAGCCTCCGCGCTCACGCCGGGTCCCACCACCCTCGGGAGCAGACCCGCAGAGACTTCCCAGATACCACCTTCTGTGCCCCGCGTCGGGCGGGCTCCGCAGTTTTTAAAGTAGGTTGCAAATTGTAACAACCACCCGGCCACTGCGACTCTGAGGAAGCGAGTAGCAGCTTGGGGCCTGGAATGCCGGAGCCCAGGGACGTGCGGGCCCCGCACGCGGCAAGCCGTCCACGGTTCCTCACCTGGTTCATCCGCAGCTCAGCCAGGCACACCTGAGCGGCCTCCCGGGGCGCGGAGAGCGGGACCTTCCTTTCGGTTCATCACTGAGTAAAACTTTAGACACTCATTTATATTTTCTCTATTTATGATAGTTTGAGGTTTTTTCAGTTCCCTTGTGGTCCAACATGTTGAAGGACTAAGGCATACATATGCTATTACTGCTCCTCATCAGTTCTCTTTAGCCGTGGAGATGAGTTTCATCTGGCAAGGCCACCCTCAGGGTCCATGAGGAAGGTGGGGTGTCCTCCCAACCCCCCCACCTCCTGCACAGACTGGACCCTGGGGAGGGGTGCTCCAGCCGGCACACAGCCTGGGGACAGTCAGCTGCTGGCAGCCTTACTGGGGAGGGAGTATTTTTAAGTTGAACTCAGTACCAACGGCGGACATGACATCAAAGGGAAAGAGTAACTCTTCTTTCTAGGGGTTCGCATTTAACTGCTTGAAGAAACACGAGGCATGTTCCCTGTGGGAGCCCAAGGGGCCGGTGACCTTCCCGGTGCAGCCGACTGACGCTGCCTGACACTGTCCGGGACCCAGCGTGGCGGACCGGCCGACCCCTCGCAGACCCGCTGACCCCACGGCCAACCCGCCGAGGAACGGAAGACTGAGTCAGCGTCTGGGAGCCTCACCCACCACCCGGGGGGCCGCCCTCCTTTGCTGAGTCGGGGGGCCACAGGGGACGCAGGAACCCGTTTCATCCGGAGTAGGGCTGCTTCCCGATCGCTGCCCGGAAGCCGTTGCTATTGATCAGACTATCGTTTCAGTCAGGGATCAGAAACCGCCAGGAAGGTCCTCTTCGCTTTCCAAATTAGCCACCAAAGTTCAAAGGGGAAGCGCAACGCCGCTCTGGCTGCTGCAACGAACGTCTAATAATAGCGCCTGATTTATGTGGGTTCAAGCCCTTGCCGTAATTCGGGCGACCTTTTCAGAGCTTTCCTAGAACTGAAACTCCTCACCGTGCTGCGGCCACCTCCCTTCCCATGCAGTCAATCTGTCCCTCCAAACACGATCAGTAAAAAGCTTTACAATCACCAGTTCATATTTGTTTTGTTTTGCCTGCCAAATACTATTTTTGTCACTTCCCCTTGCCAAAAATCAAAGTCCTATGTGGAATCCATTAGTAGATTGGAAGTTTTTGCCCTAACACCAGACAGACATTGTGTTGGAGGGCGGGGCCGGGCGGGGCGCGTGAGGATGAAACTCGGCGGGAGGCGCTGAGCCCATTCTCAGCAGGGTGCCTGCTCTGCCGGGTCGGTGGCAGCCGGGGACCCGGACGCCACCTGACCAGCCCCACCATCGTGGGTCCCGGTGTTCACACCCAGGTCGATCCCGGGGAGGCGCGGCGAGCCCTCTGCTTTGATGAGAGGACCAGACAGAACGGGTGCCGGCAGGGCCCCCACCCCAACCCCGGGTCTCCAACCAGCCCAGCCTCAGCGAGGGACCTGCCTGGCGGGGACCCAAGTCCCAGCTCTTCTCCCTTCACTAGAGAGCAGCACGGCTTCCTGAACCCGCGGTCAGGACCTGAGCCTTCCAGACGGGCTCTGAGCCCCGCTGTCCTGTGCGTGCCTCCCCGCCTGGGAAAATGAGTGGGGTGGGGGTGGGGGGAGGGTCAGGGACGGAGTGGTCCTTCTAGGGCCGAACACTTGACCAGACTCAGGCCTCCTGATGCCTATTCAGCAGCTGTCTCCCTCAACTGCCTCCCGCCTGCTGCCTCCTCCCCCCCGGAGGGGACAGATGACAACACCCCTGGTCCGTGTTTTCTCAAGACAACTCTGGAAAACTCTGGAATCTTTTCTTCCCGTCTCCTCTGCATCTTCCCAAGACACACGGATTAGAAGCGGGGGCTGAAACTCAGCTGCTGCCCTGACTGGGGGTTTTGGGAGGACGGGGCCCCTTCCTCCAAGGACCTTTCAGCCAGGTCGGGGACGGACACACCTCATCTTCTCTCCACAGGCCTGACCCAGTGCCTCGCATTTCCGTTCGAGTCCCCCAGGAAGGGGGCAGACCTCTGTCCCTGCTGACCTGCGTTCAGGGGGCACAGCACACACCCATCACTTACATCAAGCTCTCGAATGGCACGGGCATGGCGAGATGTTCACGCGAGAGACTGGCCCCTGGGAGCTCACACCTCATCCTGGCCCTGCCTGGGCTGACAGGTCCGGGGGTGTAAGGAACAACTGGAACGTCCCTCTGTCTCCTTTCACCTCTCCCCCCTCTCCTGGTCGGTGGGACCTGAGAAGACACACGTGTGGGTAACGTAACCCCACCTCGTTACGGCGGACCGGACGGGGACGGAGGAGCCGTGAGAAACCGGGCCGGAGCCGAGACGGGAGAGGTAAATCGAGGACAGGCAGCGAGAATGCTGAGCACGAACAGCGCTCTCCACTTCGCAGGCAGTGGGGTATTTTTAGCCACATGAGGAGCTAAGAAGAGCTGTGTTTCAGGAATGTGGATCTTTAGAAACGGGGAGGAGATGCAGATGCAAGAACATGCCAGACTGCGGCAAAGACGGTAGCTGGTACCGAGGCGGCGAGGAGAGAGGCTGGGGTGCTGCGGCCGGTGCTCATTACCGCGGCTTCCCGCCCCCCCCCCGCGCCCCCGGCGGCCTCTCCTCCTGTCTGGACATGGCATTCAACCGCATTAACTGCTGTAGACGCTCTCAAAAGTGAAAATTTAAAGATGTCCTTAAGTCACCAGGTGAAAGTCACACAATACATTAACTATTGTATAGGAACTTCCTTATCCCCAAGGGACAAATAATTGGTTTGAAAAATGTCTTCAATACAAAGTTACATTGCACCATTATTATTTTGTGAACTATGAAAATAGTATACTTGGCACAGAACAAAACACACAGAAAAGGAGGAAGGAAAGAAGAAAGGAAGAAAGGAAGGGAGGAAGGAAGAAAGGAAGAGAGAGAGAGAGACAGAGAGAGGGAGGGAGGAGGGAGGACTTGGTGTTGCCATGGCAATGACCTAGATTCACCAGGGAGTAGTCTCTTAAAAATAGTAACAATAGAATTTTTTCCCCCTTAACTTTGCTGGAATCACTAATAGGTGCTTCAATTACCAGGAAACCAAGACTCACAGGATCAAATTTTGCATAATTTTTCCTTTTCCCTGCAACTTCCAAAACAAACTGCAATGCACTGTTCCTGACTTCATTTGCCTCTTAAGCAAAGCCAACATGGTAACTATTTAACTCCTCCGGGGATTCAACTAGATTGAAAGAACTAGCGTGGCTTCACTGCAAAAAAAAAAAAAAAAAAAAGCCAGAGGTCCTTCGGAGACGGTCTAACTCAGGCTAACATTGGACGGTTTTGGAAATGGAGATTTCATTGCCATCACTTTCACAGATTCCGGTCACCCCTCTTCCTGCCGGGACTCCCCCACACTCGGCGGCCTTGGGGAGCAGAGAGAAGAGCAACAAGACGGAAGAACAGCAAGCAGAGCAGCCCCGACGGCAGGAGCGCATGCGCCACTTCGGGGGGCTCCTGTCCGACCGCGCACACCTGCAAAGACCCCGACCACCGCTCAGAGGGAAGTAGCCCCACTCTGGGAGAGGTGACGCAGAGGGCCAGGAAGTGCAAATGACGCAGCCAGCCAGTTTCAGCACTCAAGTTCAAACGCAGGACCGCCTGATTTCCAGATTAGTTCAGTTGAGCTTGACCATGTTACCCACACAACACAAGTTCAGGAATCCCACCGGAACACTGCAGCACCACACTGAGGCACAGCTCCCGCAGGGACGGCAGCGGGGACGGCAGCGGGGCGGCAACGGGGACGCCGGGGAACCCTTTCTGCCACAAATACTCCATTCCTCAGCGGCCATCAGGAAGCGGCAGCATAACCGGAAATGTGTGTTTACCTCATGCGATTTTAAACAGCCTCTAGCTGGAATATGATGTATTCCGCGCTGTTGCAGGAACACGGTGAATATCGCAGTATTTTAAACGCACAGATGTCGCTGCTTGACGCCACATGCAGACAGGAGTCAGGCGATGATGGCTGTCCGCAGTGGTCACCCAAAGCCACGCTCCACGTTGCAGGATCACGCGACTGGAATTACAGACTGTCTCTGCAGCGAGGAAGAACGCAACCCACTCCCTGGAAAGGTCCCTAATAAATCTGAGTTTTATTCTCATCGGTCCCCTTGAGCCCAAGTTACTCATCTTGTTCCCGAAAATATACTCACAGCTGTCAAAAATTTAGTATCAATCAACAATCTCTCTGCATCCTGGGCTTTGCTTTGAAAAGAGCTTGGCTGATAAACAGATAAATCTGCCCTCCGCCCGTATGTTTGTGTCTGCGGTACCTGCTCGAGCTGGGACCAGGCAGTGAGGTGAATTAAGGCCCCTCCGCGGCCATTTTCGCTAAACGGGAGGAGGGAGCACGGAGTCCACCCAGTGAACACGCGGGTCGCTGGGTCCGGCAGGGCCCACAGAATTCCGTTTTCGATCCCACCGGCCGCAGCCACCGGACCGTCTTTGAGCAGGTGCCTCCCTGCGCCGCAGCCCCTCACGCCCGGTTCCGGAGGACGAAGCGGGGGTTCTGTGCGCAGAAACCGAGTCACAGCGTCGGTGCTGCTCACAGCAGGGCGGGCGGGCCAGCGGCCTCAGGGACCCTGCAGGGACGCAGCCCTCTGGCCCCTCTCGGGCTTCCAGGGGGGGCGACAGAACCCGCAGCGTTAGCCAGACTCCCCGCCATCCCTAGTGGGCACATGTAACTCTGGGCAGCACGGGCCTGGGTCTCAGGGGTCATAACAAAGCAGGCCCCAGGCTGCCCACTGCGAAAACATCTGACGACTTAGAATCTCTAGTAACAACACGCAAGCCCTTAACACTATTCAGACGTCTTGTCAAAGTCTTCTCTGCTGCCTTAGTCAAGAGCAAGACGTCGCCAAGGAGACCACCCCACCGCCTCCTCCCCCACTTGTTTTTTTAAACTGCCCAGGTCTGGTCGCCACTCTGCCCCTTCCGTCTCAGTAGCAGGAAATGGTGTCAGCAGTGGGGAGCGGACCCCGAGTCTCCTAGTGGATGTCCTTTGGTGCAGGGCCGACAGGCAGGAAAGCACCCAGATACCTAGGGAGCAGGGTTCTCGGCAGCAAGAGATGTGGCGCCCCCGGTGGCCAGTGCTGACATGACAGGTTGCCTGGGCTAAGCCGGCCCCGGGCTGCACTTCTTGGTTACCCGGGAACTGAACACTCACCCAGGCTTGCTGAACAGGACAGCAGTCCTTGGGCGACACCCTGTCTCATAGAAGAACCCCACTCCCAGCGCACCGCGGAAAAGCGGGCTGGGTGTCCCCTTGCCCCACAAAGTGGCGGGGGGCTGGGTTTTTCTCTTTACAGAACTTCCGACGAGCACACAGGGACTGAGTCGGATCTAAGCCCGGGAGCCTGTGGGTCATGTTGATCCTGGGCTAAGGTGACCACTTTAACCGACCACGTGCTAACGCCGCAGGAAAGCGCTGCAAAGAGAAAGGGAAGCAGCGTGGCAGAGAGAAAGGGACGGCCGGACAGACGGACAGACGCAGGCAAACCGCAGGGCCCCAGGGATACAGAAAGAGTCACCCCTGCACCCCAGCCTAGGGGACCTGGGGATGGTGGGAGGTGCCCAGTATTCGTCTGGTGGCCTGAGTCTCTGCAGGGGCTCGTTGAAGGGCTGGGGTGGGGCCAGCCCTTGTTTCTGGCCACCGAGGTTCCCGGACCCCCACGACCTTGCCGAGTGAGTACTTCTCCCATCTGTCTGCAGAGGCTGAAACTCCTGGGAAGCAGTCTTGTCGTTTTGACGCGTCCCCCGAATCGCTGGGTGGCATCAGGCAAAATGTCCCTGACTCTTTACGCTTCTTGTCTTTACCCTTCAACTACGGACAAAAATCCCATCACAATGACGCCTCGTCTCCCAGGTCCAAAGCGTGGACGAAGGCCAAGGCTGAGGGACAGCCAGGCCAGCGCGCAGGACTCCAGGTTCCGAGCAGGAGCCAGCCTGGGGGCGTCCTGGCCGCTTCAGAGCCCAGGCAGCTCCTGAGGCCACCCCCCCGCCTGGACACAGCAGGCTCCGTCCGTCCCTGGGGGGCTGCCGCTCCCCTGTGTAATCTGACACAATGTATCCCCCAGACACTTCCTGCTGCCAAGGCCTCTACGGCTATTTCAGAGCCTTTTAATTTGTATTTTCCCCAAATGGCTTCTGTCTGCTTGTCAAGTGGGATTCTCACCTCACTTGGAGCTCCTGGCTCTCTGATAAGAAGCTCGGGCTGGCACAGGCTGCTGGCATGCCACCGAAACCGTGGGAGCAATCAACAGCTTCCCCGCGGCCAAGTGCGAGCTTTCTGCTGCGCCAGCCCCAAGCCGCCCAGCACAGCTGTCTCCTGCTGGGATCAGTGTCTCCCGCTCCCAGGTCCAGTCCCCTGGCACCAACTCACGGAAGGTGCGACCTGAGCTGCAACCGGCAGCTCTGGCACCCCCTGGTGGCGGGTGCACTTCCAGAACCCTGTGTGCACGTAACACTGGAGAGCATCCGGCCCCTGCTCGCCTGCGGCAACGCACACAGCGACTGGATCCTGGCCCCGCAATCACGATGGAACTGAGTTCGAATCCCGACTCTGCCATAGATCTGCTATGAAATCTTGAGGAACAACAAATGCTCTTAAACTTCAGATTCTTTATTTTTGGGGGGAAAAAACCAAAGAGAATGTTAGAACCTCTCTTTGGGTTCCGATGTACACATGAAAGAAGACAATGTGTGTATAGCAAAGTGCCCAGCACAGCGTAAACGCTCAAACACATAAGCCGTTCGAACCCTCCGTGTCTCCGTGGAGGGAGGGCTGCTCCACGTTCGGAACGTGGCACGCTCCCGTGTCAGCCGAGTACAAGCCCACAGTTCTCCAGGGGAAGGAAGAGCACCCTCCTTTTGTCCGTCCTTGAGGGAGAAAACCTCCCTTCTGGGAAAGAGAATTCACACCGTGGGTGTGAGCGACACTCCCTGGAGTCGTGGGAAAGGCACAACTCAGAAATGGACGTGTGTGTGTGTGTGTGTGTGTGTGTGTACACAACGTGACTCTGGACGGGTCACCACGGTCTCTGAGCCTGTGCCCCGCCTCCTCCCCGGGGCTCCCTGCGCTCACGGTGTCTCCGGAGCCGCCCTTCCCGGGGTCATTACTCGACCCAGTTCCCTGCGCCGTAAGCAGGATTTGACCTTCCGCAGTTGGCCTGTGTTCGGGGGACTCCCTGCGGGGACTGAAGTGTGCACGCATGTAACTACTAAGACGTGGAATGGCTACCGTGCCCAGGAAGGACGGCGTGTGGGAGGCACCTCCGTGGGGCCTGCGGGAGGCAAGGTTGCTTGCTCTCGGGTCCGACGGTCCAGGAAGGTCAATGGCATCAGACAGTCAGTAAGGTTTTAAATCTTTCCCCCACAAAGTCAGGGCCACCTTCCTGTGTCCCCCCCCGCCCCCCATTTTCTCTGGTGCGTTTCTTGGGCTTAAATTTCCTTTGGTTGGTGAGACATCTGGATAGTCCCTGATTAAATTCAACGTATAACCGTCAATTAAATATTGAGTGAGGGCTATTCATTCGCAGCTATTTTGTGAACAAAAATTAATAAGAAGACATTAAGAGGGAGGTAGGCCGTTATTGAAAAAGAGCTTTCGAAGTGCCCTGAAGACAGAACCGCCCTAGAATTCTCCTCTATGTCGTTCTTCACTCGGGCAGACTCACGGTCTCCTCTCGCCCTCGCACACACGCCCACTGCAGATGCCCGTCTCTTTAGTGCCTGCTGATTCGGGGCGTGCGGGCCCCTTCCCCCCTGCGTCCAGGGCGCCTTTGTCTCAGCGCTCCGAACCCCGGGGTGGAGGTTTCCAGTTTCCTGCTGCCGGCTGCCCCCGGCGTCCAGACGAGGCTGAGGGCCTCGGTGGGCAGCTGGGCCCCGCACCTGCTCTTCCACCCCGGGGAACACCACTGGGGACACCTTCCCGTGTTCCGCCCTGACCCCCTGCCCCGCCCCCACCAGGCTCGCCAGCCGTGCGGCAGCTTCCTCCTGGTGCGTGATACTCCACCCCTTTCAGAGAAGGTTGGCGGCCGTTCCCTTTCGAACCCCCTGCGCTGACCCCCGAGCGCAAGCCCCTCAAATTCCTCTGGCTGGTCCCAGCGCGCCTGGGTCCTGGCTCCGGCCCCTCAGCACTCCCCCCGCCCCCGCCGAGAGATTATTCCACGTGGTGCCTGAACGTCTCCACCCGGGAATAGCACCCACGCCCACGTGTTCGTGAGAGGAGAGCCACGCCACAGTCTGCGGACAGCCCCCCAGCCCCCGGAAGCGTGGGCCTTCGGTAGAATCTCCGGGCGCTCTGCAGAGAGGTGTGTCTTTGCTCTGTTCTTCGAAACGGCCACGGCCGAGCCGGCCTCGGGGTGGCACCTGTTCGCACATCTCTGACGGTGATGCTCCAAGGCTGGGGGTCCGCGGTCTGAGGACCCCTGTTCAGGGGGGTCTCTCCCAGGGAAGACCCTCTGTCTGGGGAGCCCTGCGACCTGTCCGCTCCTGATTGGAAGGGCGGCCGTGCTCAACGCGCTGAAGACTGGGCTTTGCAGTTTTGACAGCCTTACACTGTGTCTCAGTGTAAACGCGACGAAATAAAAACGGGCCCTGATCGCTCTTTTCCTTATGAGGAGGCCAGTAACGCAGGCTTACTTCCGAAGGCCTCTCAAAAAGTACCTTACAGCAATTGACACTTTATTGTACTATTACCCCTGGGGACCCTTACGTTAGCAAACCTAATTTCACTCCATCCATGGGTGTAATAAAATGGTTCTTTACCCAGGTTACTCCTAATAGACCGCAAACCAAGAAGGGTAAGCACGTAATTTTTGCAGTAGTCTAAATTAGAGAGAACACCCATAAAATAATTGAATAATTAAATTTTAGAATACCGGGACAAAGCAGGGTATTTCCTGAAAGCTTGTCAATTCTGAATCTGCTCAGCCCGAAGAAGAGCATCCATGTATCTAAGACACCAAGTCCCAACTTGCTATGTTACAGATGAGAACGCTTAGCCCGACGAGGTTCAGCAGTTGCCCTAACATCGCAGTCAGTTAATACCGGCGCGGGAGAAAACCCTGCGACCCGACGCTCAGTCTGGCTGTTCTTCCCGTCAGCGAGGGAAGTCAGAGGGGGTCACCAGGTCCTTGAGGGGGCGTGCTGTTTTGAGTGCTTTTTCTTAAAGGTCAGATGGCGGGAACTTCTCATCTTGGGAACTTGGTGGACTTGGCCGATGCCGACCCACACCCACCTACAAGCAGGAAAACAATGGCTAAAATGTAACTAAACTTTTCAAGATTCTGTCAAGCTTAAAAAAGTGAGCGTGAGTTGGGAAGGCGGCATAAAGGACACGGGGAGGAGGCCACACAGGCCGCTGGGCCGGAGACACACCGGGCCTTGCTGGAGGGCTGCGGGCTGTGCACCAGACACTGTCCCAGGGGAAGCCGATCAGACCCCTGGGTACGTCCGTGGTCCCCTAGGCCCGTGAGAGGAGGCTGGGAAAACCGCGCCAGCTGCCCGGAATGAGCGTGGAACCGCGCTGTCGCCCCAGGCTCCATGGGTGCCCTCACGCGAGCTGAACCCACAGGTCTCGCCGGGTGAGAGGAGAGGGTGTCACCGTGTGCTGCTGGCGAAATGTTGGAAGCAGACACGAAACTGGCCCGGGCACCTCACGTGCCAGGGCGTGGAGAACAGCAGAAGGTAACGTCATGAACTTGCTTTCACACGGGGAAAAACCCCGCGTGAGCGCGCAGCATGGAATCAGACACTATCCGGGGGGAAGAAACCACTGTGGACAGAGGCCGCCGGAGGGGCGCGCAGGCCGGACATGTGAGCCCTAGAAATGGAAGACTACCCGCGTGGGAGGGGCGAGCGTGTAAATGAGTAACGTCGTGATAAAGGAAACGGAGAAAGGTAAGCCAAACGGAAGAGCTAGGAATATTTTTAATGGCTGCTGAAAATCCTAAACCCAGCGGACGTGTGGGGCTGTGACTCAGGTTCTCCTGCACCTCCCGGCAGACGTCACCGTCCTGCTCCCCTGCCCTCCTGGGAGTCGCCCGCCACGCAGCTGCTGCCAGCAGGGAAATGGGGGCGACCGTGACGTGCCCACTCCGGGAAGAAGCCTCAGACCCAGCCCACAGCCCCACGCATGGGTCCTTTTTATTCCAACCCCGTAGCCGTGGCATCGCTCACGCATGGCAGCCCCGCATGCACGGGCCCCTGGGCAGAAGCAAGGAGCCGCACGC
This sequence comes from Anoura caudifer, assembly GCA_004027475.1. Taxonomy (NCBI): domain Eukaryota; kingdom Metazoa; phylum Chordata; class Mammalia; order Chiroptera; family Phyllostomidae; genus Anoura; species Anoura caudifer. Next base: position 183,835 of record PVKU01002813.1, on the reverse strand, counting down.
CCACGTGACTTGTGCCGGGGGTGCACCATGAGGGGGAAGCGACCCACAAGGTGTGTTGAGGCGTTTGCCAGGGCAGCGTGAACTAGCTAGCTTGACCGACACAAAATGTTAACCAGCAGAGGAGACACCGCTGAGAAAGAACCTGAAACTTGGGCATAGGACTTGGAAAAATTTGCCCAAAATGCAAAATGGAGAAATAAAGAAATTTAAAAATATAAAATGACAGCTAGATGTTATGGATCGGATAAGTAAATGGTTCAAAAGAGGTGCAATTACATACGCAGAAAAGGACAACCAAAAAAATGCTCAGTATCAATATTCAAATAAATAATGAACAGAAAGTTTCCAAAACTGAGAAAACAAATCGTGTCCTCCAATTGAAAAGTATGACATGAGAAAAACTAAAAATAAATGTATAATTAAGCATATCATAATGAAAGTCAGCACTCCAAGTACAAAGAGAAAATCTTAAAACCAAACAGAATAAAAAGATAGATCACATAAAAGATTGTCAATGTGACAAACAGGAGACTAATTATCTACAGGAACAAAGAATAGAAAACAATGTAACAATGTCCCCAAAGGACTGAGGGGGAAAATATTGTCAACTAGGAATTCCAAATCTAGTTTAACATCACACAAAAATAATAGTAAAAGAATGTTCTTTCAGGACAAGCAAATATTAAGCAGTTAACTATTAAGAGAACATACGGGTATCCTGAGGGAAATGAACTTGAACTCAAAGGAACCATGATGGCGGAAGGTAATGATGAGCCATAGGCTTGTAAGTTGCAGGAAAATCCACATAAGTTAAGCCTTGACTATATTAAATGCAAAAATACTTGTTACCACTTGGAAGAAAAAGGAAGTCGAACTACAACGCTATATACACAACCACAACTTCGAACTCTGAATGGTACAACTAGAGTTGAGAATCTGTAGGTTTGCTGGAAGCGCATGACTAAAGTGGGTGCCGGTCAGGTCACAGTTCAAGGGAGCCTACTAAAAATGAAAGAGTGAGGAATACAGACGACAGGAAGGAATAATGGAATCAGGAAAGTCAGCCCATCGGAAGGACAGGAGAAGAAATGCGGAAAGACACAAAACACGTAGACACGCAGAGAAACCCAGGATGTACACCCAGGAACGCGAGCCCTGACGGAAAATACGGGGCAGACGGGTGTTCAAGCGTTTCAGGGTTCAGAATAAGTGCGGCTGTTCAACGCGTCCTGGACGGAAGAGAGAAAAAAATGCATCAGACGGAGAAACGCAGAGAAGGCAGCGGCCAGGAGACGCACCTGGCGTGACGTGTGAGGGTGGGCAAGGAAGCGGGGGAGAGATCCCAGGCCCACGTTCAGGTAAATAAAGCGGGTGTGGCCACTTTCACATCATACACAGTGAGTGCGATGTCAAAAAGCATCATGGAAAACAGAGAGAATCATTCCTTAATGACCCAAGTTCAAGTCACCAAGTTCAACGGGCTCTGCTACCCACAGGTGACCAGGTGCCCCCACAGCACCCAAGCTGGCCCCCAGGCTGACCACACCTGCGCTCCCCCCCTCGCGTTCTCTTCCTCTTCTTCGTGGGACCTCGCCCACGGTGATACCTGGGCTTGTTTGGTGTGTCCCCCGATTAGATGTCAAACGGGAAATCCGGGGGTACTTCCAGCTGCGTCACCAGAACGCCGGCAGGTAGTGGGGCGCCAGTGAACACCTGCCCACAGGACAAAGGCCCGGCCGACCCCTAGCCTGCCCCTTCCCATCCACAGGGCGGGGGGCGGGGGGAAGCCCGGCGCGGCCGCCGGGTCAGAAGGGGCAGGTCCCACTGTTTCATAGTTGTGACGAAAAACGTCTGCTTAGTGCTACCGAGGAGAACGCACCCCAGTGAATCGCTCAGTTATCTTCTCTCTCTCCACATTTGTTGTCAAAGACAAAGGCCAAGGTTACCAAAAATTCTCTACTCTATTCTAAAAAAAGCCATACGTAATAAAAACGCCGGGCGATGGAAGTGGGCCTCCTCGGGCAGCGGCCTATTTTCTCACGGGCCGCAGTGACCCCCTGCGACTGGAAGCCCACTCAGGCGTGGGGCGCGGGGACGTGTCCTCCCCGCTCCGAGTGAGGTCCCCTCGCCAGCTCTCCGAGCAGGGAGGCGGCCTCCGCTGGGGCAGCTCCGTCCGCGGGGCGCGGGGGAGGAAGACCACGCTGCCCTGCTAAGCACTATTGCCCTGACTCATCAGAAGACCCTCAGGGCCCGACTCAATTCGTGGGGCGCAGGCAGAAATTCTGGCCATGCTTCCCTTTCGGGGCAAAATGCCAGTGAAAGGAAAGCCAACCTTGGGACGGTTAAGCTGCCAAAAAACAAACGCTACCGCCTAATATTGACAAGCTCAATAACACCAATTTTAAAGGGATCAGTTTCAGAGGGCCTGTGCAGCAACCGGCACCGCCGTTCAGCCCCTGACATTTGTTCTTCCCGAGTCTGACGGTAACCCGACACAACGGCTCCCAGCCCCCTTCCTTCATGGTCGGAGGACTCGGGGGGGGGCTGAGAGAGGGGGCGAGTGGAGAGCTCGAAGTGGGCGCTCACCTTGGTGCGGCCCCATCACTCACCGCCTTGTACTGGACCATGGCCCTCACGTACCATAGTCAGCCCTCCGGCGGGGCCTTCGGCCGCAGAGTGTGCGGCAGGACTTCCAGGAGGACTGTGGACGGACGGACAGGGGTGGCGGCCCGGGGAGTCTGCTCGTTTTGTTACCTTCCCCAGTCCCCACGTCTGGAGCACGAATTCTGTCTTCCTCAAACATGCGTTCTCAACGCGTTCGTTGCTTTACTGAGATACAATTCACACACCACGGAATTCGCCATCAACCGTATAATTAGGTGGCTCAGTGCCTTCCCAAGGCTGGGCAGCACCGCCGCGACTTTAATACTACACTGCACCTACCCAGGAAGGGGTCGTGTGCACTGTCCCCGCCCCAGAGCCCGGGGACACCACCAGCGGACCTTCAGGCTCCGCAGCCTTGCCTGATCCGGACGGTTCCTACAAGCGGAGCCACACGACATGTCGCCTCGAGTGTCTGGCGTCTTTTATGATCACATCTTAAAGGTTCGCACTGGTTGCAGCCTGCCTCAGGACTTCATTTCTTAACCTACCTTGATTGATGAATGCCACCTAACAAAAGATGAAAGTTATCTGTGGTGATACAGAGAAGGAAGGCAGCCACCTTACCGCACCTCATCCGTGGGTGTAGGCAGACTATACAGTCTGTGGTGCTGACGAGGCCACTTTCACTCATCCAGCCCACGTAGTGTACTGCGCTCTCCGTTTCACAGATGGGGAGAAAAACGTCAAGGGGATCAGTTCATCTTACCAACTGCCAGAGCAAGGATGTGAGCGCAGGACTGTGGACACGCAGCCCGGGTTATTCCTACTGCGCGCTGGGAACAGTTACCTGAAAGGGCACGCTCGGGCCCTGCACCTGCGGTCTGCAACTCGGCGGGGACGGGCTCTCCCAGGCCGGGCCAGGCCAGCATGTCCCAGCCGCCCAGCTGCCCTTGCGCAGTGGAGGACAGGCAGCCCCGTGCGGGTCGGGCATCCAGGTAGCACAATGGGTCTGACCACCGCCGGGCTGCACAGCCGTCACCACTGCGTGGTTCTGGAACACCTTCCTCCCCTTCAGCCGTCATCCCCGCTCTTCTCCGCCGGAGCCCACGACATGCTTGGCGGCACCTTGGCTCAGCCTCCCTGCCCCTTGGGTGCAGGCCTGGGGCCCAGAGGGGAACCCGGAGTCACCATCGCACGAGACATCTAATCTTGAAGTGGAGCCAACAAATCGAACTTCGTTTTCCCTTTCGAAGTTAAACAAATGCAAATGTGTGGACAAAATAACCCTGTCTGGACGCTGCGCGTCTGCAACCTGTGGCAGAGGGGCCACCGCCCCTCGTGCTGGAGAGCCCCAGCAGCTTGGACTTTAGGACACAGCGGAACTGAAGAGGGACAGACGACATCAAACCCTTCACGCTGTCCATGGCTTGCGCCGAAGCTGCTCGGCGCCAGGAATTCCAGGATGCAGAACATCCAGCCACTGGCTTCGTGAAGGCCAGTGAGAGAGTGAGGTCGCCGGCAAGCAATGACAGCCCAGTGCCAGTATCACGGTCCCCATGCATGCCGGCATCAGAGCAAGAGAAAACACGGAAGGCTTCCTGGAGGCAGTGAGTTTCTACCCCTGATGAAAAATGAGTTCCTTGAACAAGATGGAGAAAGTGGCAGAGGAAACAGCGTATTCCAGGAAGGGGAATACCGATGGAATGAGCAAGACCAGCAGAAAAGATGCCGTAACTAAACAATTTAAGGAAACTCGGGCTGGTAGAACCTACTTTGGAAGAGGGGGAACGAGGAAAAAATGACGGTGGAGGAAAGCGGGGGCCAGGTACTACAGAACAGCCTAAGGCGACGTTGATCAGCCAGGAAGGCTCCAAGGGAAACGTGGACGGTGAAAGAGCCCCGGGCGGCTGTGGTGACCCAGCCGGACTTGGGGAGACTGCTCCCACCGCCTCGCATGGGAGGGGCTGCAGGCGGACGAGTCGGAGGAGGGGAGCAGAGGGGTTAACAGCAAGTGTGCACACACGCCCGGCGCCCGGGAATGATGCCAGCCCGGCGCGAGGGGCCCGGCTCCTGCGGGACAGGGACCCGGCGGTCTGACCCCAGCGCTGACCCCTGTGCATGCCCACCACCCATCAGGTCTCGGGTTCGGTCCCGCACCAGGGGGCACGACACACTCGGAGAGAGGGTAAGTGGTGGCTGTTTTCAGCCCCTGGGTTGGGGGCGGTGAGTCACAGAGTGATAACTAATTGGTAAAAAAAAAAAAAAATGTTACTCCATCTTGGCTCACAAGAAAGCCATGTAAGAAATAAATGAAATAATTTTTTCCAATTTTTTTAAATTGAGGGTGTTAAAAATAATCTTCCCTGCGAGTCCAAGTCACCCACAGACATTTACACGATGCCATCAATCCGCGTCCTGGCTGAGTCCTTTTGTCCTGCTCGGGAGGTCGGCTGGCCGTGACCAGGTAATCATCACAGCCCGTGAAGCAACCCAGCACTTTCCTGGGAGCGCCCCCGGCCGGGAGATGCCCTCCACGTGCACGCCTCGTTAACCGTGGCCGACCTTGACCCTGCGCACGCCGCTGTTCAGGGGTAACAGCTGTTATGGATGGACTGTGTCCCCTGAAGAGACAGCCTGGAATCCTAACTCCCAGAGCTGTGACCGGGACCTCATTTGGAGCAAGGTCTCTGCAGATGTGATCAAGCGGAGACTGGGCCCGCACCTGACTGGTGGAATGACAAGCCAAGGACACCGGGAACAGCGGGTGACCACCAGGGGCTGGAAGCAGCAGGGATGCCGCCCCCACAGCCTCCGGGGGTGCCGGGCCGCCCGCTCTGGATCTGCAACTCCAACCCGCAGGGCTGGGGAGGGTGGGCTCCGCCGTCCGAAGCCGCCCACTTCACGGCACTTGGTCACGGCAGCCCTGGGAGAGGGACAGGGGCCAGCGTCCCTTCTTCAGACCTGTGTCTGGTGAGGGCCAACAGTGGCCCAGGCAGTGGACAGTGAGCAACACGACCCCTGAGGGCTTCACCTGCACACCTGGCGTTCGCAGGGCCTACTGGACGCCATCCGGGTGCTGATTTGACTGGTAAAACACCTTTTCCCATAAAACCACCTGCAAAACTGCAGCACCGCTCACTCTCTTCACGTTACTCTTTCCATGATGCCGGATTCTGAAGCTGTGCGGTACCGAACCCACCAGAACCACGGGAAACATGCCTCCAGCCCCCCTCCTCTAGAGAGGCTGGGGAAGGCCTCAGTGTCCTCGTTTCGGGTCTTAATTCATACAGCTTCACTGCCTTCTTCAACTTCAACCCCTCAGAACACATTTTCAAAAATGACCTCATGGTACCCATCCGTAACAAAAGGACCTCAGCGTCGCCACAGACACGAAGGACGCCAGTCAATCAAAGTGGAAGTACCTGGAGGGCAACTCGTCCCGGTGGGAGGCTCACCGGCCAGGGCGCAGCTCTCGGGGCCCGTGCTGTGGAGCTACCGCAGGTCAGCGATTCCTGGAATGAGAACAGAAACACACACGGTCACGGGCATGTTCGAGTGTAAGTCGGCTCGTATGTGCAGCACGTGACGCTGAACTCTTCCCGCTCAAAACCGAGTTAGGAGGAGGAACGCAGATCCCCTGCAGGTGGCGGGACCCCCCAGCGGGTAGAAGCGTCCAGGTCGCGGCCAGGAGGCAGGTTCCTCCCAGCTCCGCGCCCGCCCACGGCTGGCTGGGTCACCGCTGGCTGGGTCACCGCTGACAGGTCACGCCCCAGCCTGCGTCAGCGTGAGGCTCCCGGAGCCCAGGGTGCTCTGCGGTGCTGAGTCAGAAAAAGAGATGGTATCTCGAGAAGGCCCTTTCCGAAAGGGCTTCGAAAGAGCGAAATGGTGAGCGATGAAGGAGAAAGCATCCTGTGTCTTTCGTTCTTTACGTGAACATGTGAAAGGAGGGTGGCTTGGTACAAAATTAAAAAGCAAGCCAGTCCCGCAAATACGGTGCTGTGTGTTCTCTTACGTCTACCAAGTCAAACTTGAACTGCAAGAGCATTTTGTGCCTGAGAGTATTTTCCCCCCAAGCGATAGCTTTTCCCTCTGAGGAATCACCTACGAAACATCACTGGGAATAAATGCATCTATTCACATCTTCGTGAGTGTGTGCATGTGTGTGTGTGTCCTCTAACCAAGTCTGTAACTTGGTTTGTAACTTTACTTTTGAGTAAAATTACCGTCTTGTAATAGTTTTATAATTGGACATGATTAATGTAGGTATATATGCAGCTTGGCCACTCTGAAATATCTTTAATTATACAAGTCTAGTCTAGTCTAGCCTACGTCTAAATATAGCATACTTGATTGGGATGGAGACATTGTATCTCCTTCATTAGCGATCACTTAAGTTTCCGGGACCCCTGCCGAGCGGCGCGGTAATTCCTCACTTCGCTGAGCACCCAACCGCCTCTCCTTCCAGCTCGAGTTGTAATTCCCGGAAGGTGAGGACCAGGCACGTGCTCTTTCTGTGGCTAATATATTCGGAAACATCATTTTTGTATTTCTTTGTTTCATATCCCCCCCCCTCCAAATACAGGGCCACAGATGATCACGTGAAGAAGCACACCTATAAAATAAAGTCCTACGTTCAAGTTAACAAAAAAATCACAAATACTTCCCGTGTGTTTTATTTTAATGTGGTCAGTCACCAGCCCCACGCGTGTGAACTGGCTGCAGAAGTTCATCGTATACCTCAAACCCAACTTTGGTTTTCCTCCGTGGAGGACAGGGGCCGACAAGAAGGCAAAGTTCTGTCTACGGCTCTTGGCACCGTTTGCAAGTCCAACCTCCGCATCAGTAACAACAGTTTAAATGATGCTAATCCTAGAAAGAAAATCCGGTCAAGGTTTCATCGTTTCCTTTCAACTGTTACTGGGCACTTGGCTCATACAGGCACACACACACGTATATTCTTTACAGAATGAAAGTAAATGTTACATTTATCCAATGGAATGATACCAACTTGAAAACTCAGACTCCAACTTTATTAATTACATAATAATTACGTCCCTCTTGTTTAAAAGCACACGGTTTGGGGCAGGGGCCTGGGAGGAGACACTGCTTCAATTATTTACCAGCCGTGCGATCTAGAGCAATTCATTCATTAACCCTCCCCTTGGTGTCACCTATGAATCGGGGATGATGTCATCACTCAGCCGCGAAGACCAGCTGAAGATTAAACAACAGGATGCGCTCCAGGTGCTCAGTCTGCACCTTGGGGGGAGGGCGGGGGGGGCACACCGCCACCCACATCACAGAGCTCCGGCGAGCAGTTCTCAGTGCAAATAGACACAGAGAAGACTGTCCACGCAGAGGGCGCAGCTGGTGCCACCAACAGCACCGACGGCCCACCGTCTGCCCGCTGTCCCAAATCCATCCGCCCTTCTGTGTTTTTGCAGCAGGCTGTTGTCCTAAGTACACTGATCGGATGCGCTGCCTGGGAGCAGAGAAGAACTCCCGAGAGAGCAGGAGTGGACGGGAGGACTGGGGAGTGAGGACTGTCTGGGACGGGCCCCTGGGCGTCAATCTCTGCATCTTAAGGAAGGTGCCCCCCGGAGCTCCTGGAGGGGACGGCTCCACAAACAAGGCAGCTTGGCCCCCTGGCAACAGCGCCTTAACCCCCACCAACACCCGACCCCAGAAGGCCACGGAGATCCTCTCGGTTGCGGATTCTGAACCGCAACACTGAGAGGCCGCAGCAGGTCAAGGCGGAATTCCTGGCAAAGGTACATCTGGGGAGGGAATCAGGGAGCCGGAGATGCCCTGAGAAAACCAGGGCTCCGAGCACATGCACCTGCCGCAAAGTCGGGGGGACGGGTGGGAAGCAGCCCGTCTCCGGGCTTCTCACGTCAAGACCCTGCAGGGCCAGGCTTGACCCCCCTTCTGCTCTCACACGGCTGTCATTGCGCCCGGCTGATGGCTTCCGCAGCCCGTCCCCTCCCATGAGCCGGTGGTCGAGCCTGCCCGTTGCAATTAAATGGGGGCTGGCTAAGAATGAGCCTGCTGCTCAGCGCCAGAGGCAGGTCTGGAGGAACGGAAGGAAACATCTAGAAGGCGCAAACCCCCCATCCCCCATGCTATCTATTTGCCAGGAGACCTCCATCTCCGGATTTTCCGGGCTCATGCATATGGATCAGAGGTGGCTGTCCCTTTACCATCACAAACCGCTGGCTTTTATATTTGCATTGATTCATTTACTCGAAGAAACTTACTAGGAAAAGACACAGAATGAGGCCCCTAATTTCAAAGGGTTTGCTGTCCAAAGAAAACTACCACTCTCCACAAAACAAACAAGCAAAAACTCATCGACGTGAAGAGAGAGGAGGGAAGCACTACTTAATATTTTTTAAATAATCCTTTGAACAAAACCCCAGTGTTTCAGGGTCACGAGGCGTCGTGTGCTCCTGTTGCTCTCGGCGTGTTTCCAGCATGACACTGACCGCCGCCCATCCGTCCCCCACGCCACACACCCGCCCAGGGCCTCCTCGGTGGGGACAGGGCACCTGCCCCCTCTCGTCTCCCCCCGCAGTGGGAAGCTGCGGAGCCGGGCCCAACGCGGTCTGCAGAGCATTCTCCTCCACCGTGTGACGCGGGGGGAGCGGGTGAAGCCGACCCACCAACCAAGACCCAGCGACAGACAGGCATCGGAAGTAAGTTCCATCCCACAGGGCATGCTCAGGGCTGCCCCTGGGAGGCCTTGTCTTGTAACACCCACGCAGACACTGGGACGTTCTTGATTTTATCACTGAGAGTTGTTTCTTCATCTCTCATAGGAAACAGAGAGTCACGTGGCTATAGCATTCACAGGGGAACAGGGATCGAGCTCAAATTTCCCGTCTCAGGGTGGCAGCGCATGCGGGGATGGGCCAGGGAGGTAGGCCCCAACCCAGGCCTTGGCGGTGGGGTGGCGAGAAGCCGGAATAATTCCTGGCCACGGCGCCTCCATGCCGACCTCCAGGGCAGGGGCCGCCACTGCCGTGGCAGCCGATCCTACAGCAGCCCCCTCCGTCCATCACCTCCTTCCCGTCCAGCTTCCTCAGGTGCACAGCCAGCTCCGTCACCTGTCCCCGCCTCACGCTGTTCGGTGAGCAGGCGGGACAAGGGCAGCTCTGCCCAGAACGGTGCCTCGTTCGCAGTCTGCACATAATCCGAATTATTTTAAAAATCAACGAAAGTGTATTAAGTCGTCCAATGTCACATCCATATCGTTTACCTGCTATTGACGTAGTTGTCAGTTACGGTTAAATTTCAGCTCTGGCTTTTAGCTGTGAACCCCGAAAACTCAAGTGTGAGAACAGACGGGAGATGGACGAGTCAACGAATGAGCAAACGGATGAATCGCCGTCCCCCTCCCCGCTCAAGAGGACTGGGTCCCCGGAGCTGTGACCAAGCCAGCTGGTGCCGACGCCAGGACCTGGCCGTCCTGCACCGTAAGCAGCCAGACCCAGGATGACTGAAGGGCCTCTCGGCTGAAATCAGCCGAGGAGACACAGCCAGGGGCCAGGCCGGGGTCCGAGGGAAGGGGTTCGCTCCAGAGAACTCGCCCTCCCTGGTCCAGTCCGGATCGCACCCTTCCCCCCCAGAATCAGGCCGAGGGCTCATTGCTGACTCAGGACCAAACAACCCTTCCCAAGTGACAGGTAAAAATCTGGACGTGATTCCAATGAAAACTCTCAAAACACCAGGTGCGGCCTCTCCAGCCTCTCAGTTCCCACAGACAGGGGGGCGAGACCAGGAGGGAGGACAGAGTGCTTTCCTCACACACGGTCTCTTTCCCTTTCCCGGGGGTCGGAGGTGCGTGCGCCTCATGACACAGGTGACAGGGCCGCCTCGGGGCCCAGCCTCCCCGATCTCCTGCAGGCTGCGCCTTGGACCAGTCGGCGGGTGACGCCCGGGCTCTGCAGGCGGACCGGGAGCCCAGCTGCCGCTCACACCGGCTGCAGGAGCACACGGCATCGACCCCCTTGCAGACTCGGCTTCCCCGGCTGCGGAGCAGGGGCGACAGTAACCGCCTGGCGAGGTCTGTGCGGAGATGGACGCGAGACCGTACGCAACCACGTGGTCCGCGGCAGCTTTTCCGGAAACCGTGCCTGCTGTGGCACGGTCTGAGCACCCACGGGCAGCGCGAGGACAGCGCGGAGAGGGGCCGTCGGTGACCGTCCACCTTGTAACAGGGCCACTGCTCACACCTGTCCCACTCACCGAAGTCGTCAACGCCGCCTTCCTTCTCGTGTGTGTTTCTCACAGGTGTTCGCTTCCTTCACAGGCGGTAAAAACCCACCGAGTTTTCTGTGGGCCAGGGGACGTTCAATCACCCACATTCACTTCCAGAACTTCCATCGGCTCTGCCCGGCATGATGCAGGACCAGCACCTGGGTCACCAAACTGACGGGAACAAGAGCTGACACCTCCGTGCGTCTCCCACGGGACGGGGGGCGTGTCCGCCAGCCCACCCCCCTGCTGCCAGCAGACAAATGGTCGCTGGCTTCCTCCGTCATCGTCACGGTGAGTGACAGCAACGCGGAGACCACTGAGGCGGTGTGTACGCACACCCACACGGAGAGCAATGCGACGATCTCAGGTTTCAGAGTGACAGCACCGCAGTCCTGTCCCTGGGCCCGGGGCGCGGCTCCGCTCCATCCTGGCTCTGCCCAGATGACAGGGGTCCTGCGGTTCCCACAAACAGGATGAAGTCGGGACTGTGGAGAAAGGTGCTGTTTATTCTACCGAGGCCGACGATGTCGGCCAGAAGAGAGGCTCTGCCTGGGGTGACGGGCGCGCACGGTGGCGGAGGGGCTCCCCAGCCAGGCGACCCAGGTGCCGTGGCCGGGACAGCGCGGCCTGACGAGCCGCCTTCTGGAGACCGGGGTTCTGGGGTCCTGGCTGCAGGGTGCACGGGCTGGGCGAAGCGTGAGAGCCTGCAGACCTGTGAACTGACGGAGGACAGAGAGGGCGATGTGGCCCGTGCCGCTTGTCATCTGTGAGGTTGGACAGGTGAGGTGCCGAGCTGTGCACACTGTCCTGAGCTACCGTCATGGGGACAGTTCACAGAAGAGACCAGCCTCCACGGGGTCCCGGGACAAGCCCCCCATGACGTCACAGCAGATGACAGTGGGCATGGGGTCAGATTTAGGAGAACAGGAGACGCAAACCGGCCGGGGCCTCACACACGAGACGAGGGCTTTCATTGAGGATTTCGATCAGTGGGAAACCCCACTGGCCTGAAGCCACTCGGAAGAGCACGCTCTTTCCCGGTCTCCCCAGGCTCACGAAACAGACCAGAGTCACCCTCCCAGGACCTCCATTTTCCGATCAGCAGAAGGGGTGAACCAGAAGCCCCTTCGGAGTTCCTGGGAACACCGAACAGAACAGAACGTGAGGGTCGCAAGCAGCCTGGCATCGTGCAGCCCCGCGCTCGTCAGAGGCAGCGCCGGTCGGGAGACAGGGTCCCCGTTTCGCCAGGGCAAGCGGGCCTCCTGAGCCCGCCCCAACACGCAGGTCATGAGGGCGCGTGCAGTGACGACGTAAGGAGTCTGGGGCCTGGGGGGCTCATTCTACCCCTGGACAGAAATGCTGCTCCGGGCCAAGCACGGCTTGAACGTAACAGACACTGTGGTGAAACTGAAATTTCCACCCTGAAAAACGGGTTGCCGGGGTCCGAGCTTTCCTTCGGGGCCGTGGGTCCCCTGGTGGCACGGTTTCAGTCTGAGTTTCCGGACACTTTATTTTAAAGCTATGTGTATTTACTTTATGCTTCGGTAAGCATTTGTGTATTTATTCTACATTTATTTTCACTCAGGGAGACCTCTCTTCTATGTATGTTGTTGATATAAATGTTCTTTGTGTCTGCAATTAGTTAAGGAGTCCCTCTGATTTATAGACGACCTTAGACAGGCAACAGCAGAGATGGTCCGCAAGGGCCCAGAACGTGGGAAGGCTGGTCCAGGAAGGGAAATTGTGCACAAGCAATGAGAGCTGAAAATGCAGGACGGGGGGCCGACCCCCATTCAGCCCCGGCTGTCCCCCCGAACATCCGCTTCCCTGCCCGGGAAGGGTCCCCTGTCTCCTCCATGACACTCGGGAACGTGAGTCCCCCTCCACGCCCACGGTCAATCCCGGCCCAGAAAGAGACCTGCCACAGGGCTCGCTGGAAGTCAGAGCCAGCCCTCACGCTGTGACTCCAGGGAGCCCGCCCAGCCCCGGAGGTGACCTCCACGCCTCGGTTTCCTCCCATGGGCACAGGCCGCTGGGGCCACAGCCGCTGAACGCCGGGACGCGCCGTGAAGGCCGGCGCCTGTTTACAACGGCGCGGAGCCTCCTGCCATTACCATGGACAATGAAACAGCAACTAAGCAGCATCAAGCAGATGAAGGAAATAATATTCTACAATGGACTGAATTGAGCTCCACACACAAGGACTTCCGGGATTGATTTCCTGTCCGCGTGGGAAGTACGTTACGCAGCTACCCATTTGGAAATCCATGCACAAGTACGTGAAGGATGCGTGCATCTCCGGCTGGGCGGGCAATGTCCGTGGCCCTCCCGGAAAGAAGCTTCGCCCTTTGCCCTCACACTCTCACACACACACACACACACACTCCTGGGAATGGATGATTCACAGCAACTGGAAATTTCCCTGGTTCCCTGTAAATCAGTCAGGGCCAAACTGTACTTCACCCAGGCAGTGTTGCCTTCAAAAACAGTTTGAAAAACTACCTCGGTGCGCCACGGCTTTGCAGGTAGGGCGCGGCTGTCCTGCAACGTCCAGGTCCAGGAAGGCTTGGGGACCTGGCAGGGGATGGGGCAGGGGTCAGAGTCAGGGGAGAGAGACTCGCACGCAGAGCCGGCTGCCTCCGCCCTGCCGCAGGCACAGCGCTCTGGCAGCCTTCAGGTCTGCGTGCTCACCTGCAGGCACCACACCTTCCCTGCCCAGGGCCCCAGGTCTGGCACCTGGGACCGATTCCAACACGGTGGCCGCGGCTCCACCGTGATTCCGGAGGGGTGTTCCTGGCCTCTGGTGGGGGAGGATGCTGCCAAACAGCCCAGACTTAACAGGACGGGTCCCCCCAACAGAGGATCATTCAGACCCAATGTCCGCAGCACGGGGGAGGCCAAGCGCACCTGAAGGAAATGACCTTGGTTGGAGAAGCGTGCGTGCCCCCGGCCAGCCCACTCTGGACTGCCGGTTTGCTTCTGAACCTGCTGCAGCCTGGCCGGGTCATGGAGCCCAGCACCAAACGGGCGTGTTTCCTGGGGCTGCCCTCACTGGTCTTATTCTGCTTGTGCGACGTGACTTAGCAGGAGGCATGCCGCACAGCAGCCCACGTGAGAGCACGCACACGCGCATGCGTGGGCTTCGTGTTCAGATCACAGTGGCAACGCCATCGATGCCTCGTCGATAGTGTGCCAGGAAAATGAAAATCATACCCAAGAAACTCAGCCTAGTGGGTGGATGGTCCGTTCGGCTTCCAAAGTCGTCCCTGTGGTTTGAGGCGCACCCTGACCTCGGGAGGCACGGGAGAGCCTTCCCACCGCGACGCCCAGCCAATGGGGCATGAGAGACGGGAAAGAGTCTGTCCACGTGGAGCAACCGGAACTTGAAGCGGAGCGACTGGGTGGGCACCCGCAGACCCCAGTGCCGAGGGGCCGCCCCTCCCTTGTCCTGTCTGCCTTCCCTCCCTTTGCCACTGACAGTCCTGGCTCTGTCCCCGTGGCCGGCACTCCTGCCGGGGACTCCGTCCTGTCACCAGCATCGCCTCAGTGGTGCCTGTGTAGGAGTCGCACATCTGTGCTGACTCTGCAGGGGTGTGACCGCTGGTGTTGACGTCACTCCGGAGCGGCCACGCCCAGGCCACAAGGCTCCGGCACGGGAAGTCCCTCTGCTTGTCAGGCTCGGGGTGCTGCTCTGGGGACTTCCCGCCCGCAGGGCAGCAGCGGGGGATGGAGGACGGTGCTCGGGACAAGGACCTTGGTCGATCTGAAGGCCACCGCCCAAGACCTCAAATGTGTCTCCATGTCGAAGCTCTGATCCAGTGACGGCGTGACGGAAACGCGGCTCGTTACTCAACGAAGGAAAGACGCCGCTGGCGGCGTATCCCAACCAGGTTTCCCGTATTTTACAATATAATTTTGGCCCCTTAAAAAATTCTTAACATAGTTAATATATTTTCCCATGGTGAATGGATTTTTAAAAATGTAGCATTTTAGCTATTTTCAAACCTACAGCGCCATGAAGTGCACTCGGAATGCCGCACGACTCTTGCCACCGCCGTCCGCAGGGCTGTTGCCACCCCCACAGAAACCCCAGGCGCCTCGCTCCGTGACCCCCGCCCCCCGGGAACCTCGACTTCCTGTTGCTGCGAAGCTGACTCCTCCGGGTACATCACGGAGATAAAATTCTACGGCAGCGTTCGCCCTGTGGCGTCTGCCTTACTTCAACCGTGTGTTTTCACCCGTGTTGTCGCACGCATCGGAATTTCACACCCTTTTAAGGCTAAGATTTCACCGTGCGCGCACGCACCCTCCGTTTTGTTGGCGGCTTCCTGCGCCGATGAGCACTTGCGTTGTGCGTGGCCGCTGTGGATACTGCTGCTCTGATCGGCGTCCAAGTACGAGTCCCTGCCTTCCACTTAAATTCAGACTCAGTATCCCCCGTCCCAGAGCGCGGCCTGACAGCTGGGACGAGCCCCAGAATAAAGCTTTCCCGCCCGGTCCTGCGGGACCCTGGAGCACGGGGAGAGATCACCTTGCAAACCTGAACTCCGTCCCCTGGGGCATTGAACTTGTTCCGTGAAGCGTGTCAGACACGCAGGTGCCGGGGCCGCTCCTGCTCTGTCTTCTCTGTGGCCCTGGTCCCTGTCCCACACTGTGGACGTGGATTTCGAACACACAAATATTCCTCTGCTTCAGAGCAGCTCACCGGGTCCCTGCGTAAGTGACAATGAAGGTCCATGGCGTCGCTGACGATGATAAGACACTTCTCTCTCACACCACGAACGGCCGAATGACAGCACAGAGCTAGACCCGTACGACGCCGAGGACCACGGGACCACGCACGTCCTTCTTAGCCACGCCCACCTGCTGACTCACAAACGGACAGCTGCAGGGGTGGCTTGGGTGGAACCCGGACTTCAGAGACAGCCCAGCTACCACGGGGCTAAGCACAAGGACGGGCAAGTTCACAGCTGATGCGAATCAAGGCCACAGTAAGGGAAGTGAAACCACGGGCTGTTAAAATCCCAGGGATTAGATGCAGAAGAGCGACCCTCTGGAAGGAACCCCCAGTTTTAGACGTCTGCTCAGTCTCGGCCGCACTCTGGCTGGATTATCTCACCGAAGGCAGGCAGCCCCGGGGCGGGGGGGGGACACGCCTAAGGAGAGGCCGTTCTCACCGACAACGCCCCCAGGGCCGCACGGCGGACCAACCCAAGGAGGGCTGAACCTGGAACCCAGACTCACCAGGCTCCTTGCTGAAGCTACTTCGGGCCAAGCTGTCTCGGGCTGCTCCAGGCCACATCTCACAACTGGGGTGATGCTTCCTTCCAACAAACACGTTTCTGAGGGAGGTGAGAGTCCACCCACGTGCCTCGCACGTGGGGACGGGTCCCCGAGGAGCTGCGTGTGGACGGCTGAGCCTGCGTTTCCCAGAAGGGCCTGCATCACCTGGTATTTCCCGTCCCGAGAGCTCGGCCGCCCAAGACGCCTGCAGGCCGCTCCCCGAGAGTAGCAAGAGTTCCTTATTTTTCTGCACGAGGCCCGTGAGCAGTTAGCACCGCCTCGTTGTCTGGGGGTGGCTCTTAGACTTATCTACTTTCTGGTTTTGTGTCATTTATTAATTTTTTCATTATTTTATGACTCTTAGAGATTTGACTTTACCTTTTCTAACTTTTCAGGTTGAGCGTTAGTTTCCTTCATGCATGCGTGTCCCGTGATATAATTGTATTTAAAACGACGTATTGCCCTGAAGGGGCGACTTCGCTCCTGCCCCAGGGGCTTTGGCACACGGGGCTTTCGGTTCCATCCTGTGCCGAACAACGTACGACCCTAGCATTTGGTTTCAGTTCTGCTTATATCGATGGATACGAGACACTCACCAAGACCATCTGCCTCCCGCACAAGCAACCCACCAGACACACAAGCACAGCCCATCAACAACCCCGGGGAGCCTACAACGCCTGGCGTGGGTCAACCCATCTGAAAACATACTTTCTGTAACATCAAGAAAAAAATCATGTATTTTTCGAAAAGTATGTTCTTTGTACTGACAAGGTGTTGTGTGCTACAAAACATAAATATTCCGGAAAGCACAATCTTTGTTATTGGAAGGGACCGAATCCCTGGGGTCTCCTCCAAGTTCACAAGGAGAACCACAGGGACCACGCCGCACAAATTTCAGGGTCTCCCAGGACGGGCTTCCTCCTGGCTCGCCGGGAGGCGGGACTTCCTGCGGATCTTTGTGACCAAGTGGCTGATGACTCGGAGTTCGGCAGCTTCCAGAAAAGCAAGGTTATGGTCCGATACGAACACCTAACCCAGGGCCTTAGAGCAATTTCTTTCTTATCCAAACCCTGTGTCGAATGGGTTGCCACGGTTTGCTTCCCGTAATCACTCCAGTGGCTGAAAAAGAGCTTCAGGAAACACTTCCAAAATCTCCCCAGCAGTGCGAGGGGACATGAGGAACGAGGCGGCTGTTCTCAAACCTTCCATATGCTGCCGGCCACAGCTATTTCGTTGGCCTCACGTTTTGGGGAAATTGCAACCCTATCACGTACTCAGAAGAAGATAAAAACAAAAGCACCGCACGAAATTCATGGCTGACTTTTACCTTTAGCTTAAAAAGAATAGTGTGTTTCTCACACCCTAAAAACCCTCCATTCTTACAGTTAGCTTTCTTCATCCATTAAATAATGACAGCATGGCCAGACACACACCTTCCACTAAGAATCTTCTAGACTGCATACCCGAACAAGATACTGGAGGGTCACCCGAGAAGCTCTGTTCTCTTTAAAGGAAGGGCCACGTGTTTTAATGAGGAGGAAATGTAGCGCTTGGAAAACCTATTCGTTCAACCTCTCTTCATGCAACTAATTTAATCAATAATTACCTGACTATGCAGTTTTCTGGAGCATCAGGAGCATGTACCAGCAACAACCGGCGGTGCGGACAGCGGGGGACATCAGCCTCCCCCCACCCCGCCCCCCCAGCACGAGGGAGCCCTGGGGAGCCCACGCGAGGCCGTCCCACTGGAGGACGGGGAGGACACCAGTCACTTGCTTGCACAGGTGTCCCCGGAACGCCCTGTTAAGATCACTTCGAGGATGCTCTCCGCCCTCCTCTTCCCTCCGCCGACAGGAGCCAGGCGGGTGGAGCGCAGCGCCATTAAAGGCATCAGCAGCAAGAAAACCCGCCAGGCCAAGTGTCAGCGAAGGGCCTCCTGCTTCCTGTGGAGTGTGTTTCCGTTTGATACACCCCTCCAATGGCACCAAGGAAATAATGACGTAAATTGAAATCAATATAAAATTGCAAATCAAAATACTATCCTAGGGCTGACAGAAAGGCAGAGGCAAGAGTATTTCAAATCGGCGGGGGGAACGTAACCCCTTGACAAACCGACCCCGGGCACCCCGCTTCCCAGACAGACCCTGCGCCGCTCCTGGGGCCGCCGCGAGGCAGGGCAGGTGCGATCCCGGGCAGGGAACAGCCTTCGGTCAGAGAGCCACCGAATGGTGTCGGCCCCAAGGAGACGACCATGGGGTCTCCAGGGGGAACAGTGCCCGTGGTTCTTCTTCAGCCTGCTTCCCTGCCTGAGCCATTTCCATTCCAGGCTACATTCCTTCAACCGCTACTTTTCATTCTTTAGGAAGAAGAACAAGTGTGAGAAACAGGAGGGCAAAGTCAAGGGAGACTGTTGGTTTTATAAATCAAATGTGAAAATTTCAAAACACTTCTATGGCTTGGAGAGGCAGGCGGGTGGCTGCCGTCGGCGGGCTAACCCGATTTGTGCGCTCGGGCACTCGGCGGCGAGAGCGTCTCATAGCATTTCAGTCGCAACCCTTTCACATCGACCGGGTGAGAGAAACCACGCGGGAGCGGAGAAAGAGCAAGTCCTACCTCAAGGGCTACAAGACGCTCTCCCGTATACAGAGACTCGTGGTAAGTTCGGTTAGAACACTGAGGGACACCCCAGGCCACGCAGGTGACCAGGAGGCCCCTGGGGTGCACACCAGGCCACGGTTAGGGGAGCGAGCAGGGGTGGACGGATCGGGTCGGAGGCCAGCTGCGGCTGACCGCAGGCAGGGTAGGATGAGGCAGACTGGGCTGGGGTGCAAAAGTGGGAATGCGGCCCCGGGGTCGTGAACGTCTCTCCAGGAACTGTGTGGGTCACAGGGGACGCTGCTTTTAGGACAGTGAATGACCGGCACCCTGCGCTGTTCACCCTCAGACCTGCCGCGCGGAGGACCGCACCCTACTTCTTGGGCGGATCCCACGGCGTCCCAGCCTCAGCCTCAGCCAGGCGACCCTGACCTGTACATTGGGGACCTGGCAGGCGCCAAGGAAGAACGTCCCGCTCTGCGAGGAGGGGAAAACGCAAGTCCGCGCGAGTGGGAAACCGGAAGAGCACCCAGGACATTAGCTGGGACCAGGCAGAAGCCAGGCCCTGGGCCGCTCACCGTTCCCACACACGCCCCCTTCACCCAACTCGCCCTGGAGAGAGCGTGTGTTTCCCACCCGCGCAGTTAGCTCCGGACACTCTAACACTGAGAAGCTCCTGGGGTATGTGATTGTCATCTGATAAGATTCTCACGCGTCCCACCTGACGCATGGAATGCGGGTTAAGGTGGAAAGACACAGCGACGCGACGTGAGCACTATGAAGCGTGTAACAAGTAAACTTTTGCTGTTGCCGTTCCATCCTATTCTAAAGACGGGCAGGGCTTATGACGCAAGAGGGGGAGAGACCAGCACCCCAAGCCTGCCGGACCAGAGCTGGTCCCGAGACCCTGCAAACGCGGGAAACAGAGGCGTCAAGTCGTTCCCCGTTAGCTCTGTTCGCCGAACAGATGTAGCCTATGTGGTCCACGAAATTCTTTTTAAAAAATCCGCATTAGTTTCCACAATTTAAAAAAAATCGAGACAGGACAAAAATACTTGCAATTCCGATTTTGTTTTGGATAGTGAAGACCTGGCATCCCTAAAACTCCATTCTGCGTCCACAACATTTACTTAAACCAGGTGTTCTGTTGAGTCCCTGACACCGAAGGCCTGGACTGCAGGGATGTCAAAGGAAACGGAGAAATAAGAAGACTCACAAAGGAAACGGAAAAATAAGAAGACTCACAAACAAAACGGACACAATGCAGGCAAAAAAAAACAACAAATAATAAACAGGCAGATATGAGCCGTCAGATACCGCATCGATAATAGTACTTAGATTACGCAATTCAAATAAAACATGGAGATTTGCAGGACAGGTTAAAAGCTGTGTTTCCATTCCAAGGTACATACAAGTTAAAAGGCAAAGAATGGAAAAACATAAACTGTGTGAAAGGTAACCAGAGAGAGCCCACAGGCATTACTGATATCAGACTTGAATACTTCAAGCTAAAAATGTTACTAGAAATAGAGAAGGAAACTTTATAATGTAAAAATAGGCTATCCATAAGGAAAATTTGATAAGTGTGAACACGTATGCATTTAACAATAGAGTCTCAAAACACACAAAGGGAAACTGACAGAATCGAAAGCAGGAACAGACAACTCTAGAGTAAAAGCAGGAGACCTCAAAACCCTCTTTCTTTCTTTTTTTAAAAGATTTTATTTATTTTATCTTTAGAGGGGAAGAGAAGGAGAGAGGGAAAGAAACATCAATGTGTGGTTGTCTTTCGTGTGTCCCCTCCTGGGACCTGGCCCGCAACCCAGGCATGTGCCCTGACTGGGAATCGAACCACAATCCTTTGGTTCACAGGCCCATGCTCAATCCACTGAGCTACACCAGCCAGGGCAATGCCCTCTTTCAAACGTGGAAAAACACTAGAAGATCAACAATGAGGTTGAACATTTTAACACTGTAACTGAACTAGAACAACAAACATCCATTAAACGCTACATCCCGTAATTACAAAATACATCTTCCTCTAAAATACAAATCGGCATGTTTTCTAAGTTAGACTAGGAAACACCCTTGTGCTGTACACACAGTATGGGCAATAGAATAGGCAAAGGTTGTTAAAACAAATTTCAGAAATTTAAAAGAACTGAAATCATAAACACCATGTTCTCTGATCACAATGAAATAAATCAGAAATCAAGATCAAAAGCAAATTTGGGAAATTTCCAAATACTTAGAAAATTTTAAAAAATCACTTGCATATAAGCAAGCAGCCTTAAAAAAAAGCAAGTAGGAAATTTCTCTGAGATGAACATGAATGAAGACACAATACGCCAAAACTTACAGGATGCAACCAAAGCAGGGCTTAGAGGGAAATTAATAGCTGTGAGTGCCTATGTTAAAAAGGAAATATTTCAGATCGGTAACCCAACCTTCCACCTTAACATACAAGAAAAAAGAACACACTAAAGCTACAGCTAGCAGAAGGAAAGAAATTATTAAGATCTGAGAGAAAATAAACCAAATAAGAAAAACAAACAATAGAGAAAATTAAGGAAATGAAAAGCTGGTCCTTTGATTATAAAAATCAGTTGTATTTGACACACAAGCAATGAACAATCTGCAAATCAAGAATTCCATTTAAAATCACATTAAATTGAATAAAATCTTTAGAAATAAACTTAATAAAAGCACTAGATTTATATGCAGAAAATTTCAAAATAACACTAAAATCAAAGATTTAAATAAATGGAGAGACACTCCATGCTCATGAATTAGAAGGCTTAATATTAAGACAGTGAAGTCCCAAATGCATCTACAGATTCTATGCAAATCCCTATCAAAATTCTGATTTCATTGCAGAAATTAATAAGCAGTCCTAAAATTCCTATCAACATGCAAGGGGCTCTAAGTAACAAAAACAATCTTGAAAAATCATGTCAGAGGATTCAAATTTTATATCCAGGGTATATCAAGAACTCCTTCAACCCAATCATAAAAACAAACAAACAAACAAACAAACAGTTACCACAAAAGGTAGGCAAAGGATTCAAACAGACATTTTCCAAAGGACAAATACAAATGGACAACAAGAACATGAAGAGTTGCTTACATCGCCTGCGAATAGGGAAATGCAGATCGAAGCCACAGTGAGGAACGGCCACGGGAGGAGCCTGGACCCGGGGAGGTGAACACACGAGAGAACATACAGATGACACATTAGAACCGCACACCTGAAACCTGTACAACTGTATTAACCAAGGTCACCCAGTCAACTCAATAGACAGCCATACATTTGAAAATCCCACAGTGAGATGCCATTCCATCCCCACTGAGATGATACAGAGGCAGGCGACAACCAAGCATTGGCAGGAGTGTGAGGAGACCGGAACCCTCGCAGAGGGCCGGTGGGGGCCCGAAACGGCGCAGCCTCTGGGGAAGCAGCTGCGTCGATCGTTCCCCGGGAAGTTCATCACCGAGCTTCCTTACGACCCAGGAATCCCACTCCTGGGTATATAGATTCAGGAGAAATACCGACACACGGCCACGCCAAAATGCCGTGCATCCGCACGACGGATGTAAGAAGGAACAAAGAACCGGAACTTACTACGACAGACACGTTCCTTGAAGCATCGCACTAAGTGGAGAGCCAGGTATGACCCCTACGTATTCTATCACTCTATTCCCATAAAATGTCCAGAAGCGGCAAATCCATAGAGCAGAGTGTGGATGCGCGGTTTTCAGGGGCTAAGGGAGGGGCAGGCATTAAGTGGCCAGTAATGGACGCAGGCTGCTCTGGGTTTTGACCCTAACCCGGAACTAAACAGGGGTGATGGCTGCTCACCTTGCGAATACAGTGATCCCTCACCTATCGCGGGAGTTACGTTCCAGAGACCCCGCGACAGGTGAAAATCCAAGGAGTAGCGGCGTGATACTTATTATTTATATATATTTTAAGGCTTTGTAAACCCTCCCCACACTCCTGTAAACCTTCCCCACTCCCTTATTAACCCTTCCCACACTCTCACAGACACGTCATATGCTCTTGAACACTTTCTACACTCTTAAACCCATGTAATTTTAACGACATATAAAGTTCCATACAGGTACTTGTATCACGGGAAACCCGGGATACAGTGAAGCCGCGATCGGTGAACCGCGATGTAGCGAGGGGCGACTGTGTTCTAACAACCACTGAACTGGATACACTGTAAAAAGATGCCATTCATGGTGCACGGTGCACGTTTCAATTTAGAAAAGAAGACTTGCAGGGATACTTTTACGAAGAACGGGTATAATGAGTGGAGCGGCCTAAACAGAGAGCAAGGCGACGGGCGAGGAACTCCAGCCTGGGAAGCAGGCGCTGGCGGAAGGGCGCAGAGACGCTGAGCCTGGACATCGGTCAAGCGCGGCACTCGGAAATCCAGAAGTAAGTTCACGCAAAAAAATTATGCAAACTGATACATGAAGAAGTCATGACCATCCCAAAAAAAAGGGAAAGAAAAAAGCAAAATCATTCTCGAAGTCTTGCCCAAAGCAGATCTGTCGCGAAATGACTTCCAGCGCGTTCCCAGAGAGGAGCCACCGCTCTCGGCCGTCAGCAGGCGTTGCTTTCTCCGAACCTCCGAGCAGGGCGCCTCCCCGACCCGGGCCCCCGCCCTGCGCTGCCGACCACCCCTTACGCAGGCAGCGACCTCCAGCACCGATGACGGTGGCTCTTCACGGTCCCTTTGCCCCATTCCAGCAGCTCCTTCTCAAGTGACAAAACATGCAAACATCTGATAGCTCTGAGTGTAACATGAGCTCAAGGCCACGGCAGTCCTCAGGAAACGGTCTCAGAAATGGCTCTCCCCGCAACACACTCTTCGTTGGGTCAGGTCATGGGATGTGATAACACGGACTCTTCGCCTTCATCCTTTTCCTAATCACCGAGGCCAACGGTGTTTCGTGTAAATTACGTTGTGAATCCAGGCCAGAAGATGGTGAAGTGTCTTGCTTCTAAGTGAGGGAACGCCCCTCCCCTCCCTTTGGTCTGTCTTAATCACCATCAGTGTCAGGGATCGCGTGGAATTCAAAAGAGGACTAACAGAACCCGGCTCTCCACAGGTCTCGCCGAATGTAAACAGTGCGGATCGACCACCCAACTAACATCTTCCAGTGAGAGACTTAACAACGTTTCCTTAAATATAGGATTCACTACAGTAACAGAAGATGCGTAACATCTAGCATAATAACAAAGTACCTCATTGTTACATAAGCCATAAAATAATGAATTTAATTTGGGGTGACTGATGAAACTAACAGGCGTACAAATCTGGACTTAAAAACATATTTTGTGGGATGACTTCTGTCCCTGGTGCAGAGGCTCCCGAGTCCCCCCTCCTCTGCGACCAACAGTCACGTCACCAAATGATGTTTTTCCTACTATCGCTGGGCATCTCGCCTATTAACAAGTAATCTAGATTTAGAGAAAATTTAATAGCATTCAACTAAAGGTGCCATAATCTAATTACGCTTTTAGAAAGGAAATAATCCAAAGGTGATACTTTATTGTTATAATAAACATACTTGTCACGCAGCAGTCCAAGGATCTCATCTACTCTGAAAACTTGATGAAAGTACTTTTTTTTTCTCTTACTGCAACTCGGGGTGGGTGGTGGAAGCTGAGGGCGGACCGAGGGGACGTCCCGGGCCCTCCTCCGGCCTGTTCGCCAACTCCATGTCCCAGGGGCCACAGCCAGGCCAAATCCCGGGTGCCTCCGGGCCACGGACATTTTAGCTTAGAGCTGCCCTCGGAGCTAGCGCCGAAGGAGCCGGCTGAGCCCTCCCAACCGCCAGGTGCACGGGGCCTGCCTCCTGCCGTCAGGACGCACCTGAAGGAAAGGGGGGGAGGCAGTGGGGAGCCGTAGGTGAAAGAGCAAGGCTCATCCCCCAACCAGGAAGTGATGGAATAAAGGGTATACCCACGCCACGAAATACTCTCGCCACAAAAATTGTTGACACGCCCTGGCTGGTGTAGCTCAGTGGATTGAGCGCGGGCCTGGGAACCAAAGGATCGCGGTTCGATTCCCAGTCAGGGCACATGCCTGGGTTGCAGGCCAGTTCCCAGCAGGGGACGCACGAGAGGCAGCCACACATTGATATTTCTCTCCCTCTCTCCTTCCCTTCCCCTCTAGAGATAAAATAAATAAAATCTTTTAAAAAATTGTTGACACGTGCCATGACATGGATGAGCCTTGAAAACATTGCACTAATTGAAAGACTGATCGCAAAGCCCACACACTTTCTGACTCCACCGACACGAAACGTCTCGAACCAGCAAATCCGCAGGGACAGGAAGCAGGTCAGGGACGGCCGGGGCTGGGTGCAGCGAGTCGGGGTAAGAGCCGGGCGTGCTGGTGCGCGCGCCGGGTTTTTAGGGGGCAGCAACGAAAATATTCTAAAATCGACTGTGGTGATGAATCAATATAATTGTCATTCAGTGTGAATATACTAAAAACCATTAAATTGCGCACATTAACAGGTAAATTGAATGGTAGGTAAATTATACCCCAATAAAACTGTTATCTTTTAATAAGACTGCAGATTTATGTCACGGCTGTGCCCTGAGAAGCTGCGGAATGAAGGAAAAGCTGTATCAACCCGCAGGACCTACACCCCTCAGGGTGCAGGGCGAGGGTCTGCCCACGGAAGAAGCTCCCGACGACGCCTCCGGTGACAAGCAGGCACTGTGGTTACAGCCGAGCAGGTGGCCCTACTCACAGGTGGCTCCTGAGGCTGCGGCTATGGGGGTCACGTGTTACCGAACGGGCACGGCGCTGTTCAAAATCCCACCCCCACCTTTACTCCCACATGTGGATGGAGCCACACACTGTGAGCCCGGTGTTGTCGGGGACGAGCCAAACCCTGGACAGACGGATGAGCTTACGCAGGTGATGCCCAAAGTTTCACCAGTGGCGGCGCCTCCCTGTGGGACGAGGTGACCAACATCCTTCGCATCTCCAGGGGCGGAGTGGCGGGCTGGTTGTCTTTTGGGCTCTCCCGGCGGTGAGAGGATGGGTGGGGAGGGATGAGTCCTGCAGGGGGCACAGCCAATCACAACAGGGAGGCTCTCAGCTTTCCATGCAGGAGAGCGGGTCTCAGCAAACGGGACTGCCTTCCAAAAACTGGTGCTGTGAGCACCCCAGGTACGGCGTACCGGCCAAGTCCAAGCACGGCTCCCCCACACCACCACTGCAGGAGGTTATTCTCGTGCCGCGTGGCCAGATTGCTCACCGGTTTGCAAAGTGCAGGTGAGCGGCCCACCCTCCACCCCACAACCTCGCGTTCACGGAGAGAACCCTCGTATGGATGAGCTGCATCCGGTTTGGACAGAAGGAAACACACACACATCGGTATGACCAAGGACAAGAGGCTCCAACTATTCCCCTCTTAACCAATTTCAGAGGCAGCTGGGCGCCCTGGTGGTTTCTGTCCAGTAGGTGGCTGATCTGTGGAAGCGGATGTGATCATGGACTTCTAGTTACTATCAAATGGCTTGGATACCTATATATATTTTTAACACAGGCAGAGATGGCCAGAATCACACATTTGGTGGCCTCGGGGGCATAAGAAATGCAGGAGCCTCAGAAGCTGGAGCCGAGGCAAGGGCTGCGTGAGGGGCACCTGCGCCGGCCACCCGGACGTCACGCTGCCTGCAGGCGGCCGCCTCAGTCCCAAAGTGACTCGCTTCCTCCGGCTGCTCCGGATTTCTGCTCAAGGCTGACAATCAAATTTCTCTCAGATCAAAAGGAATAAAACACAAGGTGAAGCTGTTAAGAAATAGCTATCAACATAAAGGTCAAGGCCCCTGGCACAAAAAAGAGAAAAAAAATACTCTCTGGCCTGTGATCAGATTTACTCCTGACACACACCAGGGCCATTTTCAGCCGCGGCTCTTTTTCCAACTAGTCGGAGAGCACGTTACAAGCTTTCTTAATTCGATTTGCTCTGGCATTTATTGTGCTTTATAAAATATCTAAATGTCAGCCAGATTTATAAAAATGTATTTGTAATTTAATAAATGGTTAAAACAGATTATTCATGAGCAGATATAATGCAGACCATAATAACCTAAATTGATATGGATTTTTGTTTTCCTCCTAATCGCAAAAGTAATTAGTGTTTGATTACAAAGTTTTTTATTCCACAGTAAACGGGCGCTAACGATACATCTGCATGCGTCTGAGATTTCCACATGCTCCTGCAGGCTACCGTTCGATACCAGAACATCGGAGGGATTTCTGTATTGCAATTCGCGATGAATTCACCGGAGGGTCAAGGACACCTCAAGGGCGGCTTAGCCCAAACCCGGGAGGGAGGGATAATACCGACACCACTTTGAAACTGATTACGGACCCAAGCTGTTCCCTCCTGCAGGTGGATCAAGCAGCTATGTGAAAGCCACCAAATGGGCAAGCCTTCGTTCTATTTTCAGGTTTCTCTGATAAAAACGTTTTATTGCCAAAAGAAGGTTTGCTCGCTGAATCTCCCCCGACCCTCGCTCTGGGGTGAGTGGAAAGGGCGGACAGCTCGGAAGGAACACGTCCGTGCCGCACCCCCCGCGCTCCCAGGCAGCAGCCGCTCGCCGCCACGGCAGGGCTGGGGGCTTTACGGAAGAAGCCGAGTTTAAAACGCAAGTCGTAAACCTTCCCGAGGAAGTCCGCCATCCACTCGGAGAACCTGCCCCGCGGTTCCAGGCCCTGACTGGGGCTGTCCCCACTGCGGGGCCTGGTTCAGGACGTCCCAGAGTGGGAATCACGCGGCGTGTGCAGGCTTGTGAGAGGGACCCCCCACCCGGCCGGGGGGGGGGCGGGGGGCGTGGCATGTCCCTCCCTGGCTCCGCCTGGCTCGGTCGATCACTTCTTTGGAGCGCTGCGTAATATTCCGTCCGCGGTCTGGACACGTCGCCGTTCGCTGTCTGTCACCTGCTGGAGGACAGCTCGGCGCCTTCCACGCTTTTGACGGTTAGGAATGAAGCTGCTCTAAGTGTCCGGGAGCACGGTGTCCTGTGTGACACGGGTTTTTAAGTCTTTCGGGTAAACACGAAAAGAGCCCGGTTGCTGGATTACTAGCTCGTAAAATGCGAACATGAAAGGATTGGACAGGTGTGGCAAGAAGGGTGGGAAGGGGAGAGACGGGTGAGAACAGCTTTAATCCCCATTGGCTCCGAGGGCTCCGAGACGCACCCAGAACCTAATTAGGAAACTGCCTTCTCCCGGTGCAAGGTTAATTAGATAATTAGTGGAGCTGTGTAACAGATGAGGTACTGCATATGAAAAAAAAAATTAGTATACTAATTCTAACCGAATAAGTAATTCTAACTGTAGGGACCAAAGCCAGGTTTCAAAATAAGCCTGCTAAATGCCGACCAGACTGCATTTGATTGACGAGATGAAGACAGCCCTGTCGGAGAAAGTTAAAATTGGACACGTAACTATTTTTAAACATAGAATAAGACACATACTCAAAGATCATTTATTGCTGATCATGATCTGAGGATCAGGCCAATGCCTTCGTTTCTCCACCCAACTGCTCCTTCACCCAAAAAGGACTCAGCGTTCACTTCTCACCAAGCACCGTCCCCGCCGCTGAGGACACGCCTCTTCACATGGGTCAGAAAGAGCTGGGCCCCTGCCGCCCTTGGTCATGGGTGGGCAGCCTGGAGACAGGAGCAAGGGAGGGGGGAAGCACCCCGCACTCTCTCGGTCTCAGACACGCCAGGACTTGTGTCCTGCCTGGGCGGTGGAAGTCGGAGCGAGGACCCCGAAGGTGCAATTTTACCCACGTGGGGCTGGGTCAGCAGCACGTAGAGGGTGAATCTCATCTGTGTCTTTTTTTTTTTAAATGTAATCTTTTTTTAGAAGGGCAACACAAGCTTTCTGTTATTTTTTGATTGTTAAAGCATCAAAATATTTAACAACAGGTGACAGGCAACAATATATTATTTATACGGATGACTTGATTTCTCCTGATGGAAATTTCAAAATAAAACTAAGGAAAAGGCTTGTCCTACATTCTTTTTAGACATAAATTACAAAGCATCGTGGGTATTCTGGGATGTTATTTGATACTTCACATCAAATCTGGAAAACTCTGATGAACCCATCGACTGTAAGCCTTTACAGTTGGCATTCAAAGCGCTCTTAAACCGATTTTATATTGTGATTTAAACTTTCATTTTGCCAGCGGGTCTTGCGGTGGCGAGAACTGCCGTAAAAGTCCTATAACTTTCTGCCCTTTGGAAGGGCACATCTTCGAAAACCGCACGAGCCCCAGGGACACAGGCGAGCTGGGAGCCCCTGGGTCTGTGTGTCGGAGACGCCGAGCTCGGCTGCGGTCAGGGCGCCTGGTCCCTCCGGCGCGCGGCCGAGGTCTCCGCCGTTCCTCCGCCACGGCAGCACTAACGTCATCCTACCGCCTTGCGGGGAGGTGGAGACACCTGTTTATCACACGATAATTAGCCACCCAATTTCCTCTCTGCACATAAAACAAGAAGGAAGCCACCGCTCCTCACCCTGGAGACGAGAGTTCAAGTTCGACATGTTCCAGAGACTCCTGTCTGCTACGTCCCACACATTTTCACTTCGGGCGGAATGTCATTTGCATTTGCACGGCTGATGAAGGGGATAAAGGAGCTGCAAACTACCTTAGAAAGGTCTGAGATTTTCCAGACAAGATGCCTATTTCCCCGCAGGTAGACGTACAGATCCCGGTAAAGGCAGGGAGATGTAGATAGATTGTACGTTAACGTGAATCTAATTTATACAACAAATCCACTTAGAGACTCGGTCTGTGATTTGACAATAGCTCAGCCTGCATGAACCAAGTTCCTATTACGCAAAGCCACCCTATGAAAGAGTCAAATTCCTGCTCTCAGCGGAGCTTCAAATTTAGTGGTGTTAGCTGGGGTGTAATATCTCTGCACCAAAAACGCTTCCCCCAGTCATTTATCAAGACTGTCTCGTTCCTAGTCCCGTGGAATCACGCTCACCTAAATACTGGATGTGCAAAATGCAGAGGTTTTGAGACTTCAAAGATAATGCTGAGTGTTGCCTTTAATCTTGACCCCTAACGAGTGCTTAGGACTGCTCTCTCAAGCAAAAGCATGAGGGTGGGGAGAAATGGGAACACCTGTTCGGCAATAAGAGAGGCCCCACTAAAGCCACTTCTGGGTATTTACCCGAAGAAATGCAAACCATTCATGGAAAAGACACCTGCATGCTCTGTGAATCACCGCGCTATTCACAATAGCCAAAGGAGGGAAGCACCCTAGGCGTTCATCCAGAGATGAGTGGATGAAGAAGATGGGGTACTTGTGTACAACAGAATACGACTCGGCCACAGAAAGGTGAAATCCTGGCGTCTGCAGCCACATGGAGGGACCCAGAGGGGACTGCGCTGGGTGAAATACGTCAGACAGACAAAGACAAACACCGTGAGATCTCGCTTGTACGTGGAATCTAAAGAACAAAACAAAACAGAAGCAAACTCGTAAATACAGAGAACAAATTGACGGTTGCCAGACGGGAGAGGGTGGGGGGATGAAGGAGAAGGTTAAAGAGATTAAGCACAGTTTCCAGATACACGAGCAGCTGCAGGTCCGCAGAGTCCTGCGAGGGGAACAGATGGGTGTAGCAGCGGCGGATGGCGTCAGACAGGGGTCCCTTCAGTGGCATGTAAATGTCTAACCGCCATGCCGAGCGCCTTACCCTGATATAACACCGAATGTCAGCTGCAATCACGGAAACTTAAAGCCACACGTTTTAAAGGCAGCCTGTCTGACATCCTCTTGGGCTCGGAGAACATTCCTGCCCGCAGAGTGGACCGTCCTGAACGGACATCCGATGGGGCTTCAACCCCAAACATAGCGCCCTGAGCCCAGAGGGAAACTGTTCAGGCCCCAACGTTGACCCCGAGGTTTCTCGCAGCCCGCCTCCACCCCCGCCCCATCCTCTGGACCGCAGCTTCCAAGGACTGCTGCGCACACTCAGAACACGATCGCTTCTCGCCTCTGCTCCAGCCGCAGCCCACGCGGCCACAGTCCCAGGCCCAGGCCCACCCACCACACGGAAACACCGCAGACGGCCCTGTGCGAGGCGGAGAGCCGTGGCCCCACGGGTCTCTGGGTGGCAGAGTCGGAACCAATGGAGAGGCAGGTTCTTCGGCGCACGCAGGAAAGCCCCGTTCTCTCCGGCAACACGAGAGGTTGCCTTAGATTGCCAGAGCTACCGAGGGATGTTTTCCGGGGGGGTCATTGTGGCCATTTTAGGGTGGACAAGTAGAGATGGGTTAGGGGACATAGCGCCACCCTGTCCTGCCGGCCCAGGCCCTCAAACCGGCCCTTTGTCACCAGGTCCGTGAGCCCCGGAGGAGAGAGGGAGGGCTGTCCTGTGCCACAAACACAGCGCGTTGATGACACCGCAGAAGCATGAGACAGGGTTACATTGTATCATAAATTGGGGCGTGGTTCAAACATCCCTTTCGCTCCCAGTGAATCTCCCTGCCTTGATTTGCATACATCCTTTCAGGACTTTGCAAACCAGCTGCGAAATTGCTGATTGTCTGCAGAGTGAATTTCTTTGTCAGGAAGGAAAAGGGCTCTTCGGAACAGTCCTCTTCCTACGAGGACGGGAGACAGTTGTGCTTCTTTTTAGACACACGGGTTGACACACAGAGAAGCCCGCTTGTTCCCGCGGCAGCAGGCAGGCAGGGCCCCCTCAGGAAACAGCCGCTCCCGGGGCCGCTGGGGGACGCGGCCCGCCCCACCGTCACGTCTGGCCCAACAGCCAGGCTCGGGCTGAATGCTATCTTCCAGACGCAGGCCAAGTTCACTCCCGGGAAGCTTTGCATCCCCGAAAAAGAACTCCCCCTGGCTCTAGCTTTGTCTCCTCCAGACACGGCGGATCCACGCCAGCAAATGCATTTAATTCTTAATTGGGTTCCCTCTAAAATTCTGGGACCACAAAGTGGATGGCTCGGCCTCCTGCTTGCCTTTCAAGGGCCGTAAAAATAACTTCTGCAATTTCATCTTTGGTTTCAGCACTGGAGATCCCTGAGGCCTGCTATCGACACACCTCCCGCCAAGCCGCCTGCGTGCGCGGGGCGCTGGCAGCCACCCCTGCGGGAGGCCCTCACCTGAAGCCCCTCGAAGAACCCGGGGGGGGGGTGACATTTCCGGAACACCAGGACGAGCCACGCTGGTCCTTCCCGATGAAGCGGATTGCACAGAGGACACTCACAGTCCTTCAGCGACAGTACTTCCGGAAGGAAGCAGCGAATCGATCTGCACCCCCCCCCCCGAACATGGAGGCTGCAGGGGCCCGGGCCACCCACCGCGCTGCTTGAACTCCCCTCCACGGACCAAACCCCATCCTGCGGGGCTGCATGGGGATCTCAGGAAGAGTCCGAGAGCTGACAGAGCAAAATCCGTAAAAAGCAGATGTAAGGAGAAAAACTGGCGTGGAGAGTGTGCCCTTATGCGTCCTGATTGTCAGCAGGATCGTCATTTCCAAAGAGAAGCCAGCAGGGCCTGTGTCCCGGCAGCCAGGGGAGGACTCCCTGATCCGGCTGCAAGGCTCAGCGCGCGGGGGTGCGGCGAGCCCCTCGGGCGGGAAGGAGTGCTTGGGCATGGTTGTCTCCATTAAAAAAAAAAAAAAAAACCGACCTTGTCACTAGTCTTATTGCACGGCTACAAAAAACACTCTCTCCATGGACACGTTCAATGGACGTTTCTTCGCTGCTTTGTGTTACCCATGAGTCAAGACTGACGAAGCAAAATTATTTTATTACACTAGGCCCCTGCCCGCACACAGCTCACATTCTACTCAAAAATACTACATTTTTAAATGTAGAACCTATTACATTTAATGCTTTGGCGGGGGGGGGGGGGGGGGTATTGTTAGTCTGTTTCCACAGACAGAAATTTCAGCTCGGCCCTCGGACACAGGAATCAGGTGACAAGCCCACGCTGCTGAACGGCCCTGCTGCCCCTGGTCACCACAGCTGAGGACGCCAGTCCCTGGCCTGAGCCTGCACAACCCCCAAGGCTTCTGGCCAGTGCTCGCCAGGAGGTGTGCAGCACAGGGTGACTCTGCAAGAAACTAAAAAGTGCCTCCGTTTCCCGAATTGCATGCTGCGGAGGAAACTGGAAGGAAAGGGAAAATTACGTGGAAAAATGGGCCCCGCTGGAGCTCAGGCGGGAAGGAGAGGAAGCCCGTTTGCCGCCTCTCCTCCATCACTCTGCACAGCGCGGGGTTCCGCGCACCGGAGCACAGGACAGGAGAGGTGAGCAATTCGTCTGCGGCTTCCACATTAAAGGGAGGGAACTGTGCAGGGAGAGCCCCGAATCTGGCGGAGAAAAAGCAGAAATGCACTTGGCAGCTGGAGAAAAAAGCCTGGGTAAGGAGCAGACGCCGGGATCTGTGAGAGGAGCTGGCCCAAGGTGCTCGGGAGACGGGAGAAGGAGCCAAACATCCAGACGGCAGCCTGTTCGGGGCGCACGGGGGAGAGTAAAACCGCGTTCTCCGGGCGCCCCCCACGCAGACGCTCAGACGCGTCTGTCGCTTCTGACAGCAACAAAAAGCAGCGCAAGTGGAGACGCCGGCCATCCTCCAGCACACGGCTCGGGCTGAAAATTAAACCCTGGACTTCCGTCCGAGCACCCTCCCCGAGAGGGAGGCGCGCCGAGGCGAGCAGGCCTTCCACCCCAAAAGTTCCCTCCTTTCCACCCAACTCCGGCCTCTCCGCGGCCTGCAGGAGTCGGGGCCCAGGCCGGAGCCCCTGTCCCAGACGGTAAACGGAACAAGTTACCTGAAAATGAAGTCGAATGACATTCTGAATAGTCAAGAAGCCCGCATTCTTCTTCCAGAAGCTTCCTCAGATTGCCATCACCGAGGCCTTAATATAAATAATGTGTAAATGTGTCATTTTAATACAATCTGACTTATGCATCCGTGAGGCTACCTTGCGGGATTTGTTGGAGTTTCACCCCGAGTACGAGACAAACCAGCAAGCAGGCCTTTGGGTTTAATGGGCACCTTCTAGTATCTCGATTTCACGAAACACATTTAGCACGAAAGTCGTAACTTCTGAGACCCTACGTAGTGCCACAGGTAAAAATAATAAGCACTGAAATTATTTTACCACGTGGTAAAATAATTAGGGATTCTTCTATTTCCAAATGCGGGTGTTCGTTGATTTTGACAAGTACAGTTCAGTTTTACTTATTCGTCCTATGGTGGTGAGCACAGTGCACCGTCTTTCATGAAGCAACGAAAACTTAAAGCTGTGGTGGGAAGTCCTGCCTAACAGGCAACGTTACCTTAAATATTTTCTTAGACTAACGCACAAACAGGAAACCCAGAGCAGGTGCTGGGGAGGCTGAGCTGCGGCTGGGCGGTCCCAGCAGGTGGCCGGGGCTGCCGGCGGTCTGCACACATTTTGCTGCCGGGCCCCCGTTGGCCGCCGGTGAGCTCTCCCCGTTCACGAGGCCCATCCTGCCTTGAATTCCGGGTTCAGAGATTTACAGAACCCACTTCCACTCATCGCCTCCATGTGACCCGGAGGCTCTCGACCAGGGCAGCTGGGCGAACCTGGCAACACCTGGAGACACACACAGTGGTTGCCACAGCTGGGAAGGTGCCGCTGGCAGAGGCCAGGGACACTGCCGCCCCTACAAAGCGCAGGACGACCCGAGTCCCCCGGCCCAGAATGTCCATGGGCTGCGGTTGGGAAGGCCCAGCTTAACCCGACAGGCGCATTCCGGGGCAGGAAGGAAAAGAACTGCTTGCTCCGTTTCTGAACAGAACCCGAGGCCCATCTGTGCTCTACATCATACAGCAAGTTTCAACAGGCCGCAAAAACTGCGGGCAAGCACATCGCCCAAAACAAAAACCCTGCATGTGGGGCGGGGCACGCTCCCAGACACAAGACGAGAGCGTGGGGCAGGAGGGGCTGTCTGCCAGCAACCCGCGCAGCAAGGCCGAAACGGAGACCCAGATCTGAACCCCAAGTCCGCCCCTCCCCCGCAGCTGAGCTGCGGGACTGGCCGCTGCACCCCGCAGCCAACTCCTGGCCCAGGTGTCCAAACCCTCACCAGGAACTCACGTGGGGGCCACTGGACAAAACGGAAGGCGCTGCCCAAACGTGACTGCTGGCAACCCCAGAGACAGTGCCCGCCGGCCTTCCCTGCTCCCCATCGGGGGTCCGTAAACTCATCCGTGCCCCCAGACTGAAACTCACCAGGCTTGTGTCCGGAAGCAAACGTGTGCCTGGACCCCACGGGGCGTGGGGCAAGGGAGCCGTGTGCGGGAGTGCGGACAAAATCAGGGGTCTGTCGTCGAAGCCTCTGCAGTGTCCGGAGACACAGACAGTCACTGGCTCCCCTGAGCGCGAGGACCCGTGCGCACCTCTGAAGTCCTCAGGTCCTCACGGGGACCCCGGGGCCGCGCCTCAGCAGGCAGTAAGGACCGAAGCCAGCGAGCGAGAGAACAGGGTCGGCGTCCGCAGGGAACAGCTGCTGTGCTGTCGGGAACCATCGCGCAGGGCCCAGCGTTCACGACCATCGCGTGACGGGTCTGTTTCTTTTCTTTCTTTTTCCTTTTTTTTCCCTTTTTCTGAGAACCCCTGTTAGGTCGAGGCCCTGGGGACCAGAGCAACGATGGCAGATGAGGCGGGCAGGGTCTCGGCCCTCGAAAACCTCACATTCCGATGTAGGGAAGGAAAAGATCAAGACACGAATAATTTTTTTAAAAAGTCAAAAATAAAAATTGTAAAGGTCAGGAAGTCAGGCGAAGACGTGAGATTCAGTTCCAAGCATCTGTGAGGCTAAGGTTAGCGTTTCCCGAAATGATGTGAGAAGCAGGCTGTGTGGGCGGAATGGTTAAAGCAGCGGAGTCGTGATCCAGGGAGTTGGGAGCCTGTGGCAGAGCGGGGGCAGGGTCACGGGTCACGGACACAGGCCAACCCAGCGCCCCAGCAGGGCTCGCGGGAGGCAGGCCCCTGGGCGCTCCCTCGGACCACGCCCTGCCCCCGCAGCTGTCTGGGCCCGCCCCTCCTGCAGGAGGGGGTAACTTTCTAACCCGCTGCTGAGCCAGGGAGGAGGAGGCGACCTCTGGGCACATTCAATGACGCCCCCTGAGTCAGAGCCCCAGAAAGTGACCCTATGTAGGTCACCCACGCGGACGTAATTAACAGGAAACCCTGGCACGGCGGGGTCAAACTGACTGCCCGGACGCGGAGATCAGGAGTGGGAGCCTTGTTTCTCTTTCAAGGACATAATTTAATAAGCGTTCGTGAGCAGAGCCCTTCAGCGGTGAATTTAGCAGAGAATGAAGGAGAGAAAGTCCAGCATGACGGTGGCTCGCGTGGCCGACTGCCTCCCGCTTCACCGTTCCGCCCACTTCAGCAACAGCACGTTTTACATGTTCGGAGCTGAGTTCTCACGAATTTACGGAAACATCAACCCCACCAAAGATAAATTTTTAAAAGGAAATAAACGCTTGTGTCTAAAATAAAGTTGCCGCTCGTCGTAACCGGCAGAACACACTAGGGCAGCAGGAATGGGAGGGGCTTGGACACTTGGAGAAACACTGACACACGGACCCAGGTCCGCCGCACGCTCCGAGCAGCCCCGTG
Source organism: Anoura caudifer (assembly GCA_004027475.1). NCBI lineage: Eukaryota > Metazoa > Chordata > Mammalia > Chiroptera > Phyllostomidae > Anoura > Anoura caudifer. Next base: position 147,403 of record PVKU01002813.1, on the reverse strand, counting down.
GCCCAGAGCGGGCTGCAGACGCAGGGTCGGCCCGGTCCACTTCAACGGTGCGGGGGGCGAGAACCGAAAGTCCAGCCTCCAGCAGAGCTCTCTGGTCTTCAACCGCTTGCCGTTCCTACTGAAGCCGGGTCTCTCTCTGAGCTTTGCATGCCCCACCTGCTACCCTTTTACACAGACGGAAGTGCCGGAAGGACAAAAATACAAATAAAAATAATAAGCTTCACCGGCATAAAAGGTTGAAGACTGAGTAGGACCACATCCCTCAGCAGGCAAAGAAGCAGTGAGCAGTTTTCAAGACGACCTTCTTACCCGAAGCCCTTGGACGGCAGCAGGGCCCATGACTTTGGAGGGACCAAAACACCCTGTAGTGCTTTGGAGCACAAACCACGGGCTCATCAGACGTGACTGTCAAGCCAACATGCACTTAAAGGAATTCAGCATTTGTATCCCCTTACTGAAGTGTGTACGTCATTTCCTAGTGGATGGTTTTTAAATCATCAGCCACATTAAATCCACAGTTTAATCCAGAAAAAGAGGACACATTTCATCATAAGAGTTAAGCAATGAATGAAAGGGATGGTCTATACTCTGATCATTACTACGAGCAAGTGCATTTCACTTCCCAAAGAATGTCTTTCGGGGTCTTTTTTTTTTTCCTTTTTCTTCTTTGTATGTATAGAATGTACATCAATGAGAGTGTAAGAAAATGAAGGAAAAGGAAAAAAAGTAATTTTTATTTTTATTAATATTTAATTCCTGGAAATTGTTTAGAAACTATCAAAATGCCATAAATTAATAAAGCAGTAATATGGCCCCAAAAGAATGAAGATGTAACAAAACTCATATAAAGACTTCAGTGTTTTGCAGAAGATTTAGAAATGCCATTTCTTTTCCGATGGGACTTCCGGCATCAAGTTACAATGAACCTTAGCGAGACGGTTTTGACCACTCATGACCATGTTGTGGGGGGGGGGCGGTGCGGGGGAACATTCAATCACTTCATTAGGAGCCGCGGCTTCAGCACCCAGGATCCCTGGTCCTTGGATTCGTGAGGTCCCTACGCTCCCGGCACCCAGCATGCGCCGAGCAGCCGGCCAGCTCCTCCAGAGACGACGTCCAGGCTGAGCCGCGGTCCCCAAGGGTCACGCTGCCCACGTACCGTGCGGGTGGGAATTCGTGCGGCCGCAATTAAGGAAATTAGATCAACGAAACAGAATTCGATGTGCTCGCTTCCCAAGTTGTATTCTATTGAATGGGATACATGGGATGAAAAATGAATCTATCAAGGCCACACTGATTGAAATGGGACAACGGCCCCACTTTTTACGTATATGGTCACGTGGCCTCGCTCCCATAAAACCACGCCAGCTTCTCCACGTGGTTTGCAGTGGGTGATGGGCAGGAAAACACGAGACGTGCCTGAGCAACACACTGAGAATGAGCAAAGTGAGCAGCGCTAGCTCACACGTGAAGGCAAGGCAGTATCTTTCTCTTGCCAACACGTCACCCTCATAGAAGAGTCCACCTGGTATTTTGAAATGAGGGCTACGTTAAGCTCCAGTAACTCATTGCCTTGCTGTGCAGGATCCCCAGATGCAGAAATAACAGTGGCCCCGTGAGGCAGTGGCTGGGAGGGCAAATTCATTCTTTCTCCTCATTTTGTCACCCGGGTCCCCTCATCGAGGATGGCCGTGCCGAGGGCTCCCTGGGGGACATCGGTAATGGAGCCCCCAGATCCACACTTCCAACCGTGGCTCCAACCAGGGGCGAGAGTGTCCGACTCCGGCGGGAAGGCAGAATCGGGACACAGGAGGAACACACGCAAGGGAGGGGAGACCCTTCCGTGACTGGGCGCCCTCGGCTTTGCAGCTGCTGTTAAAACTCACCCTGGGGCCACGACATCGGTGGGTGTGATTAGCGTTCCTGGAGCAAACACTCGGTGCCCTTGACGGCCCGGCTCTGCCTCCCAAACACACCCAACGTGTGACGCCTTGCTCGCGGCGCACGGACGGAGGTGACCCAGGAAACGAACGGCAGCTCGCGGGGCCCAGAGGAGTGCGTTCTCGGGCCTGGCCAGGGGGCCCCTTTCCCGCCCGCTCCCTTCCCGTGGGAGGAAGGGGGGCGCTTCTGTCTGCCGGGAGCGGGAAGGTCCCCCGGGGTCACTCTGTCTCACGTGACTGCGGAGACTGGGGGGCCCACACCCGTTGGTTCGAGTTGATCAGAAGTGAGATTTCTGTGGGTGGCCCGAGCGACTCCAGGAAGGGACGGCGTCCCCTCTGGGAGGGGCCAGACCGGAGGTGACAGGGTGGTGAGGACAGACGGTGGCTCTGGGAGCTGAGCACAGTCCCGGCTGACAGCCTGAAGGCAGGCCCCGAGGCCTCCGGCCCACGGGCGTGGAACCTGCGAAACCCGGGGCACACCACTCGGCTGAGACAGGCCGGACCCCTGGCCCTCGGAGCCTGCGAGCCTGGACGTGGGCTAGTGTGGGCTTCAGTGACCGTGGTCATTTGTTACGTGGCAATAAAAACCTTACGTAGACGTGCCGTGATGGATCCAGTATTTTCTACGACTTTGCCGGGCATTCTGCTAAAGCTTATGTAACATTTGTTGTCCCGTTAAATCTCAGAACAAGTTCCTAAGAATAACACTATTATTATAAACAGCATTATTACACTATAAATATAAAACGCTATTATTACGGAACCTCATTCTACGGACGCAGAAGGATAATCGTACAGAGCAGGAAACTGGAGACCGCACAGTAAGAGGACGGCAGCTGGACCGTTCCCCTCCTTCCACCCGCACAGCCTCCGTCCTCACTCCCCCGACTCTGCCCCCCCTGCGGCAAGGCCACCGAGACCCCGGCCCTGACACCTGGCTGGGACCCTGCTTCGCTGTGCGCTGGTTATGCCGTGCGAAGGAAACGGGGACGCCCTCCCCACACCCGCACGGTGGAGGGAGGGAGCCCTCTACCTCCGCTCACACCCAGGGCTCGCTCCCGAAATCCAACCCGCCCATCCCCAACGGACCACACAGACGTGAGCACAGACGAGTGTAGAAAAGTGAAAGTACCAGGACCGGTTAGGAGATGCCGGATTTTGTCCGGCGAGTCTCGGTTGCGCCACGTTGCCCAAAGCATCCCGGGGCAAAGCGAGGTCCCCGGGAGGGATTAGGAGACCCCAAGACACAGCTTATCTGACACGCACCCCGGCTGAAACAGGAATTGAGAATCACCTAAAATCCCTCTGCAGGGATCTCGAGATGAATGAAACACCCCCAAACAGGCTCACCCCGAACCCTGCGACGAGGAGATAAGGCCTGAGAGCGGCCTGGGGTCGCTGCAGAGAATGCCCGTGGGAGAGGCCCCTGGGGGCGTCGGGAGGCAGTGGGCCTCTCCCCCCGACCCCGAGCTCCGGGGTCCGCCTGTCCAGCTGACTTCTCCCCACCTCCCAACCTCGCGTCTGCACCTGTTTGCCCTCTGCCCCGTCTGCGCTGCTTCCAGCCCTCCTCCCCCTGGGGCCTCTGGGAAACCCCAGCAGGTGTCTGACCTTGACCCTACGGGCAGAGCTTGGTGACCAGGCCCCACCAGCCCCACAAGGAAAAATCAGTGAGCCTGCCCCCTCCGCCCCTTGGAGCACCAACCTGTCCGGGACACAAATGACGTTGGTGGTTCCGAGATGACACCAGCCGGGGGTCTCGGTGGGGACCACTGTTGTGAGGGTCTCTGGAGGTGCCACCACATGCTTGCCTCCAGGGACTCACCTTTCCATGTTCCCCAGGACGCCCCGCCCCAAACATATCGCATCATCGGCCCCTCTGAGTGCTGGCGGGGACAGCAGCCACCTGGGTCCTGGTTCCTCTGGGCCCTCCGCTGTCTTTTACGTGGTGGATTTAACAAAGCAGGTGACTCCGCTCGGAGCAGCTGACCCATTCGGTCCCATCAGAAAGGTCCCCGTACACAGGGCGGGTCCAAGGGGGCCCGTGCCCTCCTCACCCGACTTCCCAGCGTGACCCACCAGCACCCGGTGGTCAGCTGGCCTCACCGAGAGCGGCCCGTGCAAACCGCGCCGTTGTGCTCCGCTGCGGGGAGAACACTTTCGTGTTCAGCTACTTTCGCAGCCCTTCCCTGCACGGACCCCCGAGGGGCCACGCTCCGTGTCACCCCCAGTGAGCGCTCAAGCTTCTCCGCCGGCTCCCAAGTGCGATGAACGACCGAAGCCAAACCCACGCTATGAGGCAAGCAGCCCAGGCGAGGCTTGCAAAGTGCCTTGCAAAGTGCCACGCATGCGCAGTGGGGGCGCCTGTTCCTGGCCTTTCAGGGATACAAACCTGCACGAGGGGTCACGTTTCGTTTTCTTTCCCTCTCTGAACAGGGCTTTTTCAGACCCAATCTGCTCGGGCTCACACAGTGGGCGGGGGGATGGTGGCACAGTGGTTACCAGTGATCTTGCCCAAACAAAACTGATGCCCGTGTGCCGCGAGTGACGGCGTAGTGCACGGCCCCACGGAGAGTGTCCCTCACCGTCCCCGCCCTCTCCAGGCTCCCGCCGTTGGTGCTTTCTGCGCGCACACCCGTAAAAGCCGTCTGCGTCAGTTAACCAAAACCACTGAGTAAGGCTCCGGATCCACATGCGCATTAACTCGCTTTCCTTTTAATACACCAAGCACACGACTGGCCCTCTGCGTGCAAAGTAAAGATGAATTCATTGAACTCACCCTTCAACGGCTACTCACCGTGCGCCTATCTTTCCGTGGGTGGGGAGCCTGTCTGGGGCCTCGGTTTACAGCACCCCATAGCCACGCCTGCTCCCAGCCGTGGACCGCCTGGCCCGGGCAGCGGGGGTAACAGATGAACACGCTGCATGGTGGAGGCGGGGGGCGGGGGGCGTTCCACGGAGACCCGAGCACGAGCTGGGACGGTGCGGACACTCCCCCAGGGACGGCCTCTCCGGCGGGAACGCCTGGGCAGGGAACGCCAGAACCGCAGGGCCCCCCACGCAGGCGTCTGCGGGGAGCAGCCCGGAAGGAGGGAGCCCGTGGGAACGCCCGAGAGGCCTGCGTGGGGGAACACTGAGTGTCCGTGCTGGCGGACACCCTGCTCTCTACCTCCCACGCCCCACACACCCCGACACTCCTCTCAGTAGACACGGCTGCCATTCGGTCCCCAACACGAGATGACACTACAGAGCCCAGACAGCGGCTGCCCCTCGGCTGATTCGTGCGCAGCAGCTTGCGGTCACCGGCCCCGCAGGCCCCGCAGGCCCCGCAGCCCCGCTGCAGAGCCGTTTCATCACGGGGAATACAGTCCTTAGCGATTTGCCTTTTAATCAAAAAAGATACCTAATAGGACAGGAAATCCCCAATCCGGACGACAGCATCAGCCCAAACAGAAAAACAGCAATTTTTTCCCCGCTAAACAGAAGCCAGGACTATCATCACTCGTCACCGCCAGCAGCATTGCGTCCGCGTCTATCGGGATGACAGCCCCGGCTTCTTAGGGAAGCGGAGTAATCTGCCCCGGACAACCCTGACCAACCGCGGGGGGGCAGGTGATCCGACGCAGAAATCGGCTTCCGTCTGATTTCATCAGCGCGCAGGGACATCTGATGACCTACCCGGTGGATTTTTCTTCTGGGCATTCGCCGTTCGATCACGGCTGGGGAGGACCGCGGTGCCTCTACCTGCAGGGCGCTGTCCGCAGAACTGACCACGCACGCACACGGGCCGGGTCCTGACGCATCCGCGCAGACGCCCCCCCCCCCCCCCCCCCCAGTGGAAGGAGAGGCTGCGAACGCAAGGGGAGGGGCTCTGCCCGTGATGCGCTTTCCCTCCCAGTCCGTGCTGGTAGGTACTCGCTCACCTCCTCCGCCGCTCAAGCCGACATCCAGCCCCAAAAGTCCACCTCCACGTTCCCGTCTGTCGTGCCTTTCCGCCCACGGCGACCCCCACCGACATCCCTACCCAGTCCCATCACTGCGCACACGCGCGGGCAGCCCCCAGAGAAGTCGTTTCTGCCTCCTCTGCAGCCCCCCGACCACTGTCTCTGCGCCTCTTCTGGAGACCCCCCTGTATTCTACCCCGAGCTGGGGTCCCGTGTTTGCGTCTGGAGGGCAGTGGTCCAGAGGCGCGAACTCTGGGTTTCAGGGTAAACGCGAGGCGGGCACGTGGCGCGCCGCCTTAGGACTCCAGCTAACCGTGCTGGGTGACGCCCGGGAACGCTGAGAGTACATCACACGGAGGAGATTTTTTCCTTTCTCTCTTTCTTTTCTTTTTATTGGACCCACCAGCTACGGTAATAATTTCAGTGCGTGCAAATGGAACGTCACGCCGTATGCCTTAAACGTCCACAGGGCCGTAGGCCCATTATATCTCAATAAAACTGGAAGACAAACACGGATTCCACGTGGGCTAATGATGCCGCACCTTCGAACCAGTACCTTCCGTTCAAAACGCCCCTCCCCAGCAGAGCTAAAGGCCAGAATCAAAATAACTATGGAGCTACTCAAAGCAAATGTCAAAAACAGCAGCTCTGTTATACAAAAGACAGTTTTTTTTAAATGCGATGACAAGGCAGTCTCCCCCCGCACAGCTTGCTCTCGGGGTCGGGGGCCCCCACGCGCCAGGCCAACGCCCTGCGCACCTGGGCAGCTCCGCCACGGCGTGCGAGCGTCCAGGTGAGCAGGGCTCCCGGCTGGGTTACAGGCTAAACTAGAAAGAAGAGGCATCGGACTGTCGTGAGACAGAATCCTAAAGGCCAGTAAAAGGCTAAGGAGCCTATCTGTGCCTGAGAAAAACGACCAGACATTCCATCACCGGTAACCTTGGCCACAGGTGAGTACCGCGTGACCCCTGGGCCCCAGGCCCCACGGAGCGCCCGGAGCGCCAACCATGCCGCGGGGAGCACGGTGCCGCTGCCGGGAGCCTTAAATGGGCGTCGGGATGTGGAGAAAGAAGGGCCAAAGGAAGACTCTAGCGCCCTGCGATCTCGCTCCCAGGCGCTCCTGCTCCTGGTTGGGATGCCCGCTGCTCACCGCGTCCTGCAATCGCTGCTCTTCCCAGCGCCACCCGCGCTTCCCACCGTCTCTCGCCCAGAGGCCGGACGGCCACACGCAGATGCGGGGGCATTCGGTTCCACCAGGAACACGACTTACCCCAGCGCAGCAGCAGGCAGGGGGCTGAGCGGGACCCTGGGTGCAGGGAAAGGCGGGCGGATTTGGACTCCGCTCCCCGTGTGGCCGTCGGGGAACCAGGCCTGAGCCCGCTCGGCCCGTCTGGCTTTAGTTTTGGAGGATGGTCCGATCGGACACCCCTGGACTGCGGAGAGAAGCCTGATCCGGGCGGGAGCAGGAGCGTGGGGAGCAGGGTGCTCATCCCCAGGGGCGGGCACAGAGACCCTGCGGTCACTGCAGGGACGGATACATCGGCAGCAATGACCTTGAGCAGGGAGTTCTAAAGGCAGGGCATCTGGATGACCTTGTGGAAAGGTGGAAGACCATGGACTCAGAAGGGGAAGCAGAACTGTGACAGGTGACAACGAGAACTGAAGAAGAAGATCACAGCAGAGGTGGGGCAGATCCTGGGCCGATCACCTGCGGCAAGTGGCAGGAATGTCAGGAACAGGACATGGTGGTCAGAAACCTGGGGAACGGGCTCAAGGTCGCCCTCAGACGACCCAACGGAATGCAGGGGATGAAGATGGAATTCACGCAGAACGTTTAGCTTTAGCAGTTTCCGCGTGAGCATTGCACCGGCCTCCGAACCTCAGTGCACCTGGGCGCTCTATTTATAGTCCGTTATGTGATTCAAATAAAAAACACACGCCAAGTATCCATTATTCTAATTGTTTATTTTAAAATATTTTCCTTAAAATCTGTGCATACGATTTGCATCCTTTCGAAGGGAAACTGTGAGTCTCTACGTCACCTTCGTCAAGGCCACGCTGGAAACCACCCTTTGCCAAGAAAAGATACTCTGATGACGTATAATCAAGCCTGCACCTCGCCAGTCACCAGAACTTCCTGCGAATACCCACCGGCGTGCAGGAATTGCAAAGAAAACAATGAAATTGATTTCCAGCCGTAATGCCTGTGATTTGTCTCATAAACACAGAAAAAAAAAATACTCCCTGTAAAAAGAAACGAGATATGCAAGGAACATTTAATTCCCATTTGACTTACAAATTCTTAAAATGTAGCTTTAAGTATCTGGCACTCATGATGCTAACTAAGTTTTGTTTTTTTTAATGACGTTAGTGTCTTTAATAAACTTTAGCTACTTTTCATTACCATTTTCAAAGATGAGTCGTATATTTTTCCCTAAACAATAAATAGCTAAGCTTTCATGTTGGCCGAACCGTATAAAATTGCCACCTACAATTTTTTTTTTTAACCTGCAAAAAAATGACAGTATTTTAGATTTACCCTAACCGATTCCCATCATGGAATCCTGGAACCTCAGGGGTAGAATGCAGGTCTGAGGGACCTGGCGGATTCTTTGGCCTGGCTCCTAAAACTGCTCTCGTGTGAAACGGTGGTCATTTGATTGATACACCAGCTGCTGGAATGTTTGAAATAAGGGGTTTAAAACAGCGTGTGCTCTGGAGGCAGAGCCCACCCGGAGTCACGGTCTCTCCCTTGCTCACCCGCTTTATTTTTCAGATAAAAGATTCAATAAAGAGACGGGAAAAGGAAATGCAGCTGAAGCAAGTATCTAACCTTACAAAGTAAAGGTGCCTGAGCGTTACTTAAGAGTTTTTTTTTTCAAATGGACAGATTAAAAGCTACGAGGACTTAATATCCAAACTAAAAAATGAAAGGGCTTTATTTCTCCCCATTTCAAACAAAAGGCACTAAAATTAGCATTCCTAGATAACACGCTTTTATCTGAGCAGCTTGGAAGAATCAAGTGAATTATTCAAATCTAGGATAGAAAACCACTAAGAAAATAGATATTTTAATGCTCTTTAGCCTGCAACCTATCCAGGAAGAGAGACAACAGATAAAAGATAACCTTGAACTAACAAGGTTAGGAGGATGCTTGCAGATCAGTGGCTTTCAAAGTGAGCCCATCCCGAACGGTGGTGCCAACAGGCTAAAGGGAGCCGAGGGGCCGCCAGCCTTCCGAGACCCCCGCCCGCAGACTCAGAAGGGACGCAGAGCTAGCTGACCAGAGGATCGGCCGTACCTTTCTAATGCTTTATCACTGCAAAAGAATTTATTTTTCTCCTGTGTCCCCTGTAAGCCCTTAACAGCAATCTTACCAACGCAAAACCATCGAGCTCCGAAGCCCAGGTTCTGAAGTGTGTGATGGAAGTGAGTTAGGGAAGAAGGACCCTAGGAAATGACACGATTCACTCCTGCTGATCTCACCAGCGAGGAGGTGGAGGGGCAGGGCTGCCCCCCACCCCGCCACAGTGAGAGCCAGGCCGGCCCTCCACCCGGCTCCGGGCCGCTCAGCGGGACCCCCTCCCAGCCCCCTGCTTCAGTTGCCACGTGGGCTGTGCGCCGTGGGACCGGGCGGCACGTGGCCCGTGCATGCGTCCCTGTGCAGCTTAGACGAGCACTTTGAAGACCCCATTTGATCCTGATTAATTACTCGTTCTTAAACGGGCAGTAATCCTCTGTAAGTCCGAAGGTCTTCCCCGTAAATTAAACTCAGCAATGCCACAGGATTATCCGAGACTGGTCATCAAATACAAATCACCTTGTTACGGCAGAATCCCCGGAGTGCAAGCGGCCAGGACGAGGGACCCGGTCGTGCTGCCGGGCACGTCTGCACTGAGCCGGGAGAGCAGACGGAGAGCTGGGCGCACACGTCCAGGCATTCGGGTGGCCAGTCACAGGGTCACCGAGAATCCCTCCACCGCGTGGTGATGCTCACGGGGAAGTGAGGGCCGGGACGGGTGTGTTGACAATATTAGGATTTACACAGCAAAAATACAAACTTTCTTTAAAAAAAAAAAAACACCAAAGTTCAACAGTCAAATATATGAGGAAAACTAATAAATGCACTGTATATTATATTCATTCAGAAAATTTTAAAGATAATTCTCTAACTCTCTTCCTTTGAAAAATCTGCAATTTTAAAATGCATTGGTAAATGAGATTTAGTAATAAAATGTTATGTGCCAGTGAATTTTACAGGCCACCCACTGTATGGAAAAGCACCTGTTACCTTAGAGCAGGGGTGTCAAACTCATTTCCACCGGGGGCCACACCAGCCTGGCAGGTGCCTTCAGAGGGCGGAACGTCATCTGAGGGCTGCGTGAAGGTAACTGCTCCTTAACCGGGGGCAAGGAGCTCAGCGCTGCCGCCAGGTAGAAACACGGTGCCAGGCCGGGTCCAACAAGGTGGGGGGCCTGCGTCTGCCGCCTGTGCCCTGCAGTCCCCTATAAACCCCACGGCTATCGCGTTCCTGCCGTAATATTTACAGAAGGTAGAGCCACGGATCTGCCCCATAACTCCTCAGGAAAAGGGGTCCCCATCAGGGTGCACAGTTAAAACTTTGGTGCAGTTCCTGAAAGATAATATACGTTCAGGTGTTTTATCACCCTGAAATATGTTCATCTCAAGTTCAACTGCACGTCCCCCGAAAATAAGGAAATGGATCCGAGAACAGAGCATGAACCAGCCCGCCCTTCCTCAGCTGCATCCCGTGCCGTCTCTGGTCCTAGAGAAAAGTTTCGACGGCCAGGCCCGCCAGAGAGCGCCTCCCTCGCTGGAGGACAGGGCCCTGGCGTCACCGGGATCGCCTCTGACCTGTGGAGGAGGTGGCTCTGTGGAGCAAGAAAACCATCCCAGCAAATCTGTAAGCAAAGGTCTATGGGCTGACTCGCGTCGAAGGATCTGAGACAAGAAAGACATTAAGATCGCATAACATGTTCGAATAAGCAAAATTAAGTATTTCATCTTCCTGTGAAAGATGAAACTGTCTCATTAGAAATATGAGCTAAAATAAGGAATTATATTTTATTATATTTTTTATTATAGATAAAAAATAAAATTTTATTTTTATTATAGACGAAATATAAAAGAATTTTCATAAGATCCTAAAGATCAACATTTAGCATTCATTCTTTACGGTCTGTCTGAAAACAACTCCTTTTTGTCCTTTCTTTAAAATCACTGCCACGTTTCTATATCCGAATAAAAATATTTTTAGAAACCTGACACACCATTTTACAGGTCAGATAAATTGTGCAACGGTTTTAAAAATATTAAATGATACGAGGGTGACCCCATTATAATTCCGTGGCTGCTAATACTTTTGTCCCCAGCCTCTTTGCTCAGTGCGCCCTCCACAGGCCACCTGTCACCTCTCCCTGGATCCTCCACCCGTCTGAACACGTCTGAACACCCGTTCTCCCCGCCAGCCCCACCCAAGGGCCCACTTCCAGGGCTGGCAGCGAATGGCTGCCCCCCAGCCCACCCACCTGCACAGGCCAGGGAGACAGGGGTCACAGGTACCTTCCTCTCGTCTGATGGGCGCAGCCCCCTGCTGGGCGGGGGCCACATCCCCTCACCACACCTCCCCACCTCTGCTCAGCCGTCCCCGCCCACCCTGGTCTCTGTCACCTGCAGTGATGGCGTTCCCACGGATTCACCCGGCCCCCACAACCCTCTTCAGATGCCCCAGGGCCCTGTGCCTTGTGCCCACTCTCTGCGCTCTGGACTGAATGGGGGGGGGGGGTCTTTGTCTGTGCCTGGGGCCTTGTGGAGAGTCTGACGACCACCAGGCACCAGCGAGGGAAGGCAAAATGAACAGAGGAAGGAGAATCATAGCTCGTTCACGCTTTTCCATTTGCACCAAAGTACATCTCTCAGTGCAGCCGAGAAAAATACTTAGGATTATTCCTCCGCCCCAAAACGGAAGGCACGGGGTCCAGTAACGGCCCTCACAAAACGCGACCGCTTCCACAGACTGAAACAAAGAACGACAGACCCCCCCCCCCGGCCCACAGGCAGCCCGACCCCCAGGACGTAGCAGGTGCAGCACATTCCTGCAGAATAAAGGCAGTCACAGCCTGCGTGTGACCTGCTGTGACCTGAGGCCCGGCACTTCCCGCCCCTGGTGCCACCTCTGCCCTCGGACAAGGCAGTGGGGTGAGCAGGGCTGGGGCCTGGTTGCCTGGCAACAGCAGCAGATAAACGCCTCCACACCCAGCTCCTGCTCCGTGTCAGCGCCTTGGCAGGGGTCCAGGTGCTGTCCAGCTGACCGACGTCCCTCCCACCCGCCGTGGGCCCACCTCGGACTTCCTGGCGGGCAGGCTGGCCACACCCACAGCCTCCCAACCCCACAGCCCGGGCAACGCTGCACCCGAGGCCCTCCCGCCCCTCAAAGCGCCGCTGCGCCAGTCCCAGCGCCCCGGGCCCTCTCCACTGAGCGCACGCACACGCCTCTGCCCCGCGTCGCCCACCACACGCGCCCTGCACGCGCTGCAGCCCGTCCCACGGACACATCTCCTTGAACAAAACTGTCTGCACCGTGAAGCCGCAGGGGCCCTCAGAGTGACTCTCCCGCACCCGGGCAACGCCGCCCTGCAGCCGTAGAAAACCTGCGCGTTTGGCGGGCGCGTGCATCAGTCAACGCAGAAATCAGCCCAAGCACGTGCACAGGGCCAGATGCTCCCGTGACTTCCGAGTCATCAAAATTCAAACTGCAGCGCGAGCCTCTGACGGAAACCGGGAGCCCCAGTGGGCGGGTGGCGGTGAGAGCGCCGAGCACCCGCCAGGCAGGCCTGCGAGGCCCCGCTCCCCGACGGGCGAGGCCGCGGTGTGCGCGCGAGACCTGCGTTCTCCGGAGGCGGTAGCATTTAAAAAATTTCTGGAGCCAGTGATCGGAATTAATTCTGAGACATGAGAAAAATAAAGCAACACAGAGTAGGTTTAATTTCTTTAAATTCTGAAGCAATTTCTTTTCCGTGTTTGCCGCAGCGTGTTACAAACGCATGCTGAGACTGTCCCTTCCCAGACAGCCCCAGGGGCCGTGCCCGCGGCCCCGGCCAAGGTCACACTGAGACCCCCGGACGGCCTCCTCTGAGCGGCGTGCGGCACGTCCCGGCGAGCGGGGTCCTCCTGGGTAAGCGTGCACGCCGATGATGCTGGCATGGCGCAATTTCCTGCTGTTCACGATAATCATCCAATTCGAGGTCTCCTCAAAAGGCAAGTAGAAAACGGGGAAATAAATCCTGTTCCTTTCCGAAATGCACAGACTGGCGGGTCTTCGCCGCTTGGTTCTATTGTTAGTTCTGAGTGAATTCTAAGCCGGCAGATCATATCAACGCCTCAGACAGACCAAGATAAATGAGAACTCAATTTTCCCAAATAAGTGTGGCCTTTTTCCCACGTGAAAGTAAACTCAGAGCAACGCTGTTCAAAGCAAGTGAAAAGATTTTGTCAAAGCTTCAAGCCACACGGCAGACAAGTATCTGGTCTCCATTTAGCATGAACTTGAGTCTTTTGTAACCAAGGTTAACACTGGAAATGCAGACAGAGGAACCGCTCACTTGCAGGAGGGGGAAGCCAAGAGCGGTGGCGGCACCCCGCGAGGGCCTCGGTGGTGACGACGTGGCCCCGCTTCCCTTGGAGAAACGGATGGGGAGGAAAATGCAATGTCTTTAGGACACAGGCCTCGGCCTCGGGCTCCAGAAGGTCGTTCTCTTCCCCCCACTGCAGGATCCTAGCCAGTCCCGTCGGCTTCCTGAAACTTCATGGACACGGCTCAGCGAGAATTCCACCGGCGGTCCCCGGACCCCGTGTGTGGGCGGAGGGCCTGTCTGTGAGTGGCTCTCCAGCTAACCGGGCGAGCAGGGAAGCTCCCCAAGCTGGAGAAGGCGCTAGGCCCCGGCCAGGAGCGGGGAGGACCTCGGCCCACCCATCGGCACCGGTGTCTGAACCGATTGTAGAAGCCGCCTGGCCGCCAATCCCCCTCTGAAAACGGGGAGAAGCTATCCGTGAGCGTTTGACAGACGTCCTTCCTTTCAGACCCTCCCGCCCACTTTCCGCCCGGCACACGTCTCCCTTCGGGCTCCAACAGGGGTGCCCGGGAGAGAGGAGAGCTCGCAGGGCTCCGGCCAGGGCGTCGGGCTTGCCCAGGAACGTCCAGGAGCCTCCTCGCCTGCACAGTTAGCGAGGTGAGCGAGAGGACCTTCAAGGCCCCGCAGGGGACAGCCGCGAGGGCTCCTGGGAGGACTCTAGTCTCGCCGTTGCCCCGCAACAGCGAGGGCGTGGGCACAAGCTCACAGAAAGTGGCCCGACGCCTCCCGACGGGTTTCATTTCCCACCGCAGGTGCACCTGCCTCCATCGCGGGAGGCCGCCCAAAAGCTGAGGGGCGTCATTTCAAAGTCGAGCAGGGCCGGTCGACTGAAACGCTGTCTCCTCTAGGACGGCCGGCCCCGCGTTGAGCCCTGAGGGAAAGTGCAGGATAAATCACAAGACTGAAATAGAAGAAGGAGGCTCGAGCTTCTTCATCGACCACTGAAGAGGTCACGGAGCGGCCACGAGGTGACGTTATGAAGCATGCTTCCAGCTGAGAGTGCCGTCTACTGACAATAAAATGCTCAATATGCACGTGATTTTATTGAGTGAAGAGTCCAGAGAGGGCTCCAGTCCTGGACCAGCTAAGGATCGGGAACGTAAAAGTAAAAGCCCATTGATTCTCAGCATCCCTCTGGACGTCCGCAGCCTTGTGTTTAATAACTGTCATAGCTCCAAGCAGGTCGGCCCGACCCCATCTGCTTCAAAAACACCACCGCGGCCAGGCGGCCGGCCAGGCTCCGATGCTTCCAGAGCTGCCCCCAGGCGCCCAGCGGGCTGGGTGCACGCAGGGGTCCCGTCCCAGGGGCTCCCGCCGCCCCAGGAAGGAGACCAGCACGTGGTGTGCTCGCAGAGTCTCTCTGCCGAGCTCAGGAAGCCCCCACATCTCCTCAACTCACTTTTTCTTAGGGCTTCCCACCCCGAAATCGCCTCATTTAAAACTCACTAATCCCCTGGCAGGGCTGTTTGCAGACGGGAAGGGCGATAGAGCTCTGGAAAGCCTCGGTCTCCATGGCCACGGGAAACGGGAGAGGACGGCGTTTTCCCGCCCTGCGCCCTCCATCGAGGGGGGGCACAGACCGAGTGTCCCAGCGCAGGGCTGGCGGGGTGGCGGGGGGAGGAGAAAAGACAGTCACACGCGTCTCCGGCAGGTGGGTCCATCAGCACTGATTCTATACAGGGTTATCTGCCAGTATCTTTAAAAAGTAAAAAACCATCTCTTTCAACTCAAAAATGCCTCCTCTAGAAATGCACAGTCTAGGAACACGTAGTCACGGGGCTCCCGCTACTGCCTGTAAAAGGACGCGTCAACAGGACTGTGGGGAGGACCGAGCAGCGGGAGGACCGAGCAGCGGGAGGACCGAGCAGCGGAAGGCCTGTGCAGCGTGCAGACTGAAACGTGTGCCGCACGGGCACTGCTGGGCGCTGTGGCGGAGCCGGGCAGCTGTGGGTGTCACTGCGTCACTACTGGATGACGAGGACACCAAGCCACACCCCGCAGCCACACAGCGTTCCTGACAAGGGGCGGCGAGCCGGGCGCGTCGAGGTCAAGGCGAGCATCCGTGCTCCCTCCGCACGCTCGCGTGTCTCGACCACGGCACTCACACACGCGCTCGTAGGCCTGGCCAGCTGGGGAGACTTCTTCACAGAGCAGGTACAATTCACGTATAATGAATGGTATGTACTAATTTCCTAGAAATGTTTGATACTGAATCAATAATATCCCTAAAAGACTAGGGAAAATGCAAAATTGCTTTGTGATCTGTATCAAAGTTATTGTGATTTTATTAGGACATAGATGAGTTGAAGGGCAGTTTCAATATTTCCTGGCTTTTTCTTCCCTTTCTGGAGCTAAGTGGCCCCTAACCACCATCAGCCATTCATTTGAGCTGAATGACAAAAAGAGGGGAAAAGCGAAGTAAAAGCACATTCTTTTGACATTAACCGAAAATAGCCACGTTGCTTCTCAGGAGCCTTGGATGTCGCTGAGGTGCATTTGTTAAATTACAGCAGCGATTTGTCCTCGGAATCTTCCAATCCCGTTCCAATCACTGGAGTCATGTTTATGCATTTCCCTGCGCAGGTACCACTTCTCGGAGAACTCTCGAGAATAGAAACTCTTTATCAGGTGATTGAACATCAAACAGTGGGATGACTGGCCCCAGCCGCCAGGTTAAAAATATGAAAAGTCATTTGCATTTAAACATAAAGGGGATCAGCTGAGTGAGGGATCATGGGGGCGGGCGGGCACGGTTAGGGAAAGGGCCCCCTTTCCTGCGGGTACCCCCCGCACTCAGCAGGAAGCCGGGCTGGGCCAGCCCACGCTGGGGCGGCCACCGGCCAGGGTGACCCGAGTGCTGCATGGAGCAAGTCGGAACCAAGGACACACAGAGGATGTGTGACCGCGTGTCCCCATAATGGCCGACCAGGCGTTAATGGCGTTAATACTGGTTCACGTGGATTCATGTTGTGAACGTACTGAAATGCCACCTTCTTCACTGCACTTTTCCTGCCGCTCCTTGAGAAGCTGAGCTGAGGATTCTGGCTCTGGCCATCCTTCCCACGCGCGGTGCGGAACCAGAGCGCTGTGCCTGGCCCGGGCCTGCGCCGCGTGCTCCTTTCGGGGCCCCCCACGTGTGACCTCACGGCTCCGGCAGGAAAGCGGGTCTCGGAGCGGGAAGAGTCCGTCTGTCTTCAGGGCCCCCTCCACCCGCTCGGGAAGGCTGGTGGTTTCCGAGGCGTGATTCCCGATCTTGCCCCTCCAGAAGGGGCTCGCCCGGCACGGGGCTCAATTCAGACGGCCTGCGTCCCCGCCCCGGCTCCTCGGGCAGATCGCTGGCATCCTCTCGGCCCCTTTGCTTTGTGGCAAGATGCCTGTCCCGGACAGGCCGCGCTGTCCTGGAAAATGCCGTGTGAGGACGCGCCGCGTCGTACTCACCATGGCACTGGAGGGTGTGAATACTCCGTTTAATCTCAGCAAACAGCACTGGGAACAAGAGGTCCTGGGTCACCCTATAAACTGGAGCAGAAACATGACCCCTCTGCTGCGAGCCTCACGCTTCCTGGACAGCACAACCCCTGACACAGGGTTCCCCAAACGTGGGCCAGACTAACACTGTTGGCTCTTGTTTAGTTCCTGGTCCGCACACTGCAGATACAGAACGCACAGGTTCTGCCCTCTCGGTGTTACCCCGATCACCGTCCGTCCATCTGCTCGCTGCATCTCAGCACGAGCCACGGGCGGAGATTTTCGAGCCTGCAGGTGACTTCACTGCTGTCCTGAGCGTCATTAGCTGCAGCCCGGATCCTCAGACGGGTCCGTTCTAGAAGTCTGAACGCTTTTGCAAACTAACACGCGGTTTACCCAACACGCTTCCTTTAATCAGCCTTTTAACACTGGGTTCCGGGAAGTTCTCCAGGAAACGGGGGTTCCCTGCACTCCCCGGCTCAGGGGTAGCCTGAGCACTCTGTTAAACGGCCCCCTGCTCAACTGTTCTTTTAATAACACACAGAACCCACCCTCGTCACATCCTAATACAGTAACCATGTACCTTGATCCTCTAATTCAGCAAAAGAGCTGAGATGAAACTGATAAAAAAAAAATCAATAGTATCTTGTCTCCCTGCATAAACCTGGCTCAGAAGCTCTTACTCAGAACAGCCACAGCTTTGCCAATGTATTTTTTACAATAAACGAATGAGCAGCGAGAACTTCCACAGAGGGCCCGACAGGCCGATTCTGCAGGACTGCTGTGTTAGAGCGCGCCACACCACGCCGCACCCACCTGTGAGCACACGCGTGCCCCCAGCAGGGGGATGCAGGGAACGATTCCTCCCCCGTGGCGAGGGGGCGCGAGCTGCCCTCCACGGACGGCTGCGCGCTAAGTCCTGGGGGGGTGGAGGTCGGAGGTTGGGCCACCCGCAGGCCTGCTCTGAGATCCACCGACCCAACCGTGTGAACAGCCTTCAACCGGGGGATAACCGAGAGACACGACCCCGTTTTCTGGATGGGTCTCAATCCGGGCCGTACCGATCAGCACTATTCTAGTGAAGGAGTGTCCTCACAACCCAGCCACAGCCAAGGCCATCGCCACTGTGCGCCCCCAGAGCCTCGTGTGCTGGCTGGGAGCCGGGCGACCGCGCCCCCAGCAGCCGGGGAGGCGGTGTCAGGAGCAATGTCTTACTGTGGCTTTGCAGTCTTCCTGCTCCCGCTGACGCGGCTTGAGGGCGGGGCCTGCAAACCAGTATGTTCGGTTGCGAGGGCGGGGAGCCCGTCTCAGGGCTGCTGGACACGCCACGGCCGACCAGACCCACAGGGACCAGGGCCTCGGCGTTCCAACGCAGCGCCTTGTATAGACGCTGGAATTCGTCTGTCATGTAAAGGCTGTGTCATTAAATATTATCATTCTTCTAAAGTTTCCAAACCTCTGAAAATACAAAAATGGTTCTTAGCTGGGGGCAACCCCGAAAGGAGTAGAAAACCATGGGCCCCGGTGGGCCAGCCCGGCCGGGGGGCGGATCCCCACTCGGGCTAACAGACACGTAATCGTTTCTCGGGGGGTAGAATCGCTTGCAGCAAATCAAAAACCCTTCTCTCTATATACAACAAAAGCCGTATTTCTTATTTTACTCTAAGTTTTGTGGAGCATTTTTGGGAAAAAATAAACGCTGTTTTCACTGAACACCTCCCACCTGGCACATCCTCTGGTAGTGCATCACCTCCAGCGTAAAAAAAAAAAAAAAAAGCTGAGCTGGGAGCCTAAAGGCCCTGCAAACAAACTCATTCAGCACGTTCGTCAAACGCACACTCCGCCTCCTCTCCTCCCCGAGTTTGCCAGGTTTGTGAGGAAAACAGAGGGATCCAGAGGTGCCCGATGAAAAAACAATTTCAGTACACAGGCCGCCGTTTACGGCTTACTCTCCTTTCTGCCACTGACTTGGAAACATCTGCCAGGGAGAGGTGAACCCACCCGGTCCTCCAGTTACATCATTTTAATTATACCGGGATTACACCACCAGTAAGAAACCTTAATCACTTCGGCCAGTCTTGTCCTTATCACTGGCAGACTCCCTCCCTGCTGAGTCTGGGGGTGCAGGGGAGAGCACAGGGGGGACTGGACTGGGCCCACAGCTCAGGGCCAGGAATGTGGCAGGCAGGTAACGCGGAGCCGCCTTGCCAGGCTCGTGCCTCTCAGGGCTCCCGGGCTGGGCTGTGCGAAGTGAGCAAGGCTGGTAGCTGCGCAGGGCCGAGGCCAGCGAGCCGGCCGACAGCCGCTGCAGTGCGAGGGTCTCCTTAGTCGCCCTCCTGGCGCTCACTTCGGGCCTGGGGACGCTGTCCAAGCACCTGCCGTCTCCCATGTTGTGTCATCCGCCAACTCACTGACCTTCCCAAGCCTGATCCCACCGACAAGGGAAAACACGAGGCGCAGACACAAGTCATGTAAGACCGCAGACCCACGAAGCACAGGTTCTGTCTTGGAAGCTCGACATCCCTCCAGGTGGCCCCCCAACAGTCAAGCCGCCAGCAGCCTCCCCGAGGATGCAAGCGACCTCTGATGACTGAGCGTGCAGACGGTAACGCCGGGCAGCCCGGGAAAGGGGCCAAGGGGCCCTGCTGCGGGGCCGGCCGGCTGGGTGGGTGGGTTCCCACGGCCATTCGAACATCTGCCTGGTCTTAGAAAACCCTGAGGCTCTGTGCCTGAGTCTGTCTCTGAAATGGAAGTAACGCCCAAAGCTTCCCCAAACTGTTGGAAGAATTAAAATAGTGACGTTTCCAAAACACTGCCTGACACAAAGAACGATGTAAGTGTCCATTAACTAAACTTTTTTTTAAGATTTTTAAAAAATTTATTTAGAGAGGAAGGGAAGGAGAGAGGGAGAGAAATATCAGTGTGTGGTTGCCTCTCACACGCCCCTACTGGGGACCTGGCCTGCAACCCAGGCATGTGCCCTGACTGGGAATCGAACTGGCGACCCTTTGGTTCACAGCCCGAGCTCAATCCACTGAGCTACACCAGCCAGGGCCATTAACTAAACTTTCAATTAACGAGCGCAGTGACTGAAATAGTTATTCATTATTGACTACAACTCCATTCCACCGTTTCTTTGTAATACTTGTATTTTCGTAGGTCCCTGTCAAGTGGCTCTTCATGTAGCTCCGTAAGAAAAACCACCTGAAGAACGTCACAGCCCAACACATGGTAAACACTTGCCCCGACTGAGGTGAAATGGAAAACGCGGCTTGCCTGCCCCGGCCGCCACTGTCGTCCGACATGACTAAGGAAACCGCCTTCCAGGGCGGAGGACGCCTGCTTCCAAAGCAGCGCGCGAGGAAGGCGACTTGGACCAGCAGCGGCCGACCCGACGCCCCCACAGTGCCCCTGAGAATCTGCCACTCCTCTTGCATCAGCGCATCTGGGCGCGCACCGGCCCTAGCCCGGCAAAGAGCCCTCGG
This sequence comes from Anoura caudifer, assembly GCA_004027475.1. Classification (NCBI taxonomy): domain Eukaryota; kingdom Metazoa; phylum Chordata; class Mammalia; order Chiroptera; family Phyllostomidae; genus Anoura; species Anoura caudifer. The sequence goes on along the minus strand of PVKU01002813.1, from coordinate 126,916 downwards.
TCGGTAGCCGTCCGAGGAGCCGCGGGCGTCGGTCGGGCTGCCAGCCCCGGGCCGCACCCGGAGGCAGGGCCGCAGAGCGGGACCCGGGGCCTCACTCTCACCCGCGGCTTCACAAAACCGCGCTCCGTTCCCACAGTGCAGAGGCTTCTGGTGACCCCCCCGGAGAGGGATGAGCCCGGCAGGTCTAGGTCGTGAAGAGGGGCAGAGGGGCACCCACGTGGAGTCCCTGTCAGCTCAGAGAGGCAAGGCCCCTTCCGGCCGGGGGCTGTGAACAGAGAGTTTGGGGAAGCGGCCCTCGGGCCCGGAGGCAGCCGCGTCGTGAGCCCTCAGCCCACACTTCCCACCGGCAGGACGGGAGGTGGGGGGCTGCCCGGGGGGTTGGAGCCACTGCCATGAGCGGCACCGAGCTAGACCCCCCCCAACTGCCCTGAGCAGCAGCCTGTCCCTTTGTACCGCGTTCCGCCCAGAGAGCCGTCGGCAACCTGCAGACGCGGCCAAGCTGTTTAACCGGGTCCCCAAACCCCTGTGCCCCACCGAGCCGAGAAGCAGCCGTTTAGTACCTCTTCGGATTTACTGTACGTTAATTAATGTGAAGAGCACTGTACCTGCCTTTTATATTCCTTGTGTCGCTTAATCTCCACAGTAACCACAGCAGGCACATCTTGGGGGGGGCGGGGCCTTCTCAAAGACAAGCCCCAGGTTCCAGGCCTGCTGCAAGGACTCTCAGAGCTCAGCCACCGAGCTGGCTGGTGGCTAAGATCTCTCTCGACGGGGAGCCTGGAACACAGCGGGGTGCTCAGGAGGACACCCTCGGAGTCTGGAGGGGCCCGCAGCAGGCTTCCCCATGCCCCCGCGGCCCTCCCAGCAGGTGGTCCCGGCACCCACTCCTCCAGCAAAGGGAAGACATGAGCCTGCCCGAGACGCTTGTATCCAGGGAGGCCTGTCAGGCAGGGATCCCTGCCCCAGGTCCATCTGGTGGCAGGAGGGCTGGCTGGTGACACGGAGAACCTCTGCCTAGAATCGATAAAGTTACCGATTACCCGAAGGAAGCTCGGTCAGTTTCCGTCCAGCCCCTCCGTGACCTTGGCGGGGGTAGGGGAGGGAGACGGAAGCTTTATTCTTTACTGAGATGTAACACACAATCTCACGCTGTTGTAACACACAGTTCGGTGGTGCGCAACAGTAACATATTCCGAGGGCTGTGAAACCGCTAACAATAGTCCCATCCCCTCCCCAAGAAAAAAACGACACAAACTTACTCCCGTGTTTCCATTTTGGAGTCGTTCTGTATTTCCCCTCCTCACAGCCCCTGCCAACCACTTGTCTACTTTTGTCTAAAGAAATTTGCTGCTCTGGGAATTTCGGAACAGCGTAGCCGCGTAACCCGCGGCTCTCTGAGTGAGACGGCTGCTTCTCCTTAGCATGGCGTCCCCACGCGGTGCCCACGCCACAGAGCCCATCAACTCTCTCTCTCTCTCTCTTTGCTGAAGACCACTTGCTGCCTGGCCGCCCCGCCCCGCTGCCCCTGCCTGTCAGTGACGGGCGCGGAGTGGCCTCCAGGTCTTGGCTCCTGCGAAGGTGCTGCCCTGAGCGCGCGTGGGCGGCCCCAGCGCTTCGTCTGCATCGCCGCTGGGCCTGTGCGGGCAGCTGGAACTGCTGGGTCCAGTGCGAAGCTGGGTTCTGCATCTTGAGGGCAGCCAGGCTGTCTCCCAAACAGGCTTCGTTATTTCACAGTCCCACCCCCAGTGGGTGGGGGCTTCCATGTTCCCACTTCTTCCCCAACACCTGTTGTTGGCACGTACAAATGTCTGAAGGGCAGGACACGTCGTGAAGGTCGAGGCCCCCCCCAGCAAGCAGCTGTCATCCTGCTGGGAAAACAGATGGGCCCTCCCCACCCCCACAAATAACACCGGCCGATGGCAAATCGGTTTTCCCAGCAGTTCCCAACGGGAAGGTCAAGGGTGACCCACAAGGTCTGACTCGGTTGCCACTTTAACTGGAGTAGGACTTGGGTGGGAACAAGAAACATGACAAGAGAGGAAGACGGTCGTTACAGACACACCGTCTGTGCCCCCAGCCTCACCTGGCCCCACAACCCCAAGTCACGGTGTGGAGCGGGGCGGGGGGTGTGCGAGGAAAGGAGAGACCAGAGCTCTCCTTGCAGATGGGAGGACACGGGGGGGGGGGGAGGTGGTGGCCGTCTGCAGGTGCAAGCCCAGAGGGTCCGCACCAGTGGGCGGGACCGGGGCCGTGGCAGACACATCTGCAGCACCCACCAGCCCGCGGCGCCGTGGCCACAGCCTGGGCCGAGACAGCGCGCCGACCCGGAAAGTGACGGGAGTGGCTATCTTTGCCCAGAGGTGGGGGTGGCGCACTGGGCCCCCCCACGGAGGGGGAAGGGAGCGGAAAGAGAATCAGAAAGGAGTTACACACAAGAAGACACTTATCACAGGGACAGGAACCGACACGGGCTGGGAGTTCAGCAAAGCAAATCCCATTAAGATTTTAAGGTCTGTATTTCTGGAAAAAAAAAAAAAAACCCGCCATCTTTTATTGGGGAATATTAATAGCTTAAGATCCAGCTGAAAACAACCATAAAAACAATGCTGACATCAGTCTGAAATGTGAATAATGATTATGAGTTCTAAGTAAACAAACAAAGCTGTCACGAATGGCTTCGCTGTAATTAGAACCAAAGCAAAGCCATCTTTTCATTATCGTGTGTGGCTGGGGTGGGCCAGCGTTAGCGAACTCGCCGAGAGAGCGTGCTGCCGGGCACGGGGAGCGAGGCTCGAAGCCCCCGAGCGGTGCTGTGGCAGGCTCTTCGTAGGCGACAGGGGACCTCCGACCTACACGCAGGGAGGACCACGGCCCAACGGCCCCTGCAGGGTGGACACTGACGAGGCCACGCCTCGTCACCTTTCTCAGGACCAGTCCATACAGGCATAAGGAAGAAAGCACGTGGAAATAACAGAAATAAAGTTTAATTCACCGAGAGAACGTGTGGCTTGTCTGTGCCATTTCTGGAAGTTTTCTGTGTTACTAGGATATGAAAACCCAAGCAATCTAGACGCCCGTGGGCATTTCTGGAGCCCTGTAAACAGCAGTAAGCTCCAGCCAAGGGACATGCTTGTCCCCGAGGAGGACCCGGTTAAGGACAAACCACCAGAGCCATTGTGCATGTGCAGCCTGACACACCCGATCGGCACAGCGCCCGGTCCCCCCACCAGGCCTCAGGCAGGAGAAGAAGATGGAATCGGCCTCACGGGCACGAGCGAGGAGTGAGCTCCCTGGTGTCGGCACGAGCGGCGAGAGCCGAGGGGAGGTGAGCGCAAAGCCACCTTGGCCCTTCAGACACGTGACACCTCCGGCACCCTGCGGCCCCAGGTCAGACAGCAGGGGACCCATGGCCTAAGGGACAATCAGAGCTGGGCCTGCTCGGGGCCACCCGATGAGCCTCTCCGGGCACCCAGGGGCACTCGGCGATTTGACCACTCGGTCAACATTTACACGGGAACCTTCACATCGGGAAAAGCAAGTCCCGTGATAACCTACTTTTCTTAAGCATTGCTATGTTTTCTAAAATGAACGTGTATTACTCGTGAATTAAAAAAAAAAAAAAAGAAACGCCCGTTTCAAGGGCTGCTTTTCTTGGGCCTTTGGTTGGGGGCTGTGACGCAGACCGTTGTGCCCAAGGCAGGCACCTGCGGCCTGGTCTGTGCCGAGGTGCCCACCCATGGAGAAGGCCCGGCCATGCCGGAACTGGTGGTGACCTTCAGAGCCTACGCAGGGACAAGAGTTAAGCTGCAGGGCTCATGAAGAGGAGCCCCCACAGCGGCGTCACGCCCGCGGGCGAGAGCAGCCCACCGGCTGGCTCTCCAACGGCAGCCGGGCCAAGTCCGCCGTGGGGCCAGACGCTCTCCAGCCCAGGAGGAGGCAGGGGGAGGCCCAGTCAGAAGGCGCTCTGCTCGCAGGGACAGTAAGGGGTGGAGAGCCACCTTCTTTCTCCTCCTGTGGACGGACAGAGTCCAAAGACACAGGCTTGGGGCAACGTGGGGAGGCAGAACCCGTCAGAGAAAAGCCTGGTGGCACCAGAGACTCAGGCAGCAGGCTCGGTGTCAGGGACTGAACTCCAGTCCTGGGAAGAGAAACCTGAGGGAGTCAGACACAGCCGCATCCCTCCATTTGACGGGGAACCCTAAAGCCGCAGGCTCCGCCCGAGACAGAGCCGAAAGGGCCACGCTCCAGAGTGTGCGTCCGAGCGCTTTCCACGCGGAAGAAAAGTCTGGTCACTGGCGCTGGGTCAGAGCAGAGCCCAGACTCGCGGCGAGCACAGTCCGCCCGTGAGCTCCAGCTGGGGGCTGCGGTGCCCACAAGCTGGCTTTGCGGTAAGGAAGCAGGTGAGGCTGAGACCACTGGGTATTTCTAAGGTCAAGGCTATGCGGTGAGGGGGATGTGGGCTGGAACCGGTCAGGGCAGCACAGCAACTAGAAGCAAAACAAGGGGAGTCTCCCCAACACTGCTGGCGGGAAGCACGCCGAACCATCGCTTCAGAAAGCACCTCGGCGGGCTCCAGTCCAGGTGGCGCACCCCGAAACCCCCATGACCCCACACTGGGGGACACGCCCCGAGAAAGGGTTCCATCAGGAGGTGCACATCCCAGGACATCCCTTGCCACAGTTTATTAAAAATGAAGTTTTGAAACTGAAACACCTAGCCCTATGAGAACAAACAGGTATTATAATTCACTCAGACAACTGATTATTAAACTGCACTTTTAAATCAACTTGTATCCATGCTGGTCACAGCAAACGTGAAGAGAAAGCAGCAAGCCTGAGACAGGTATGAACTCTGCCACGTTACGTGCGTAGGTGTTGGTAACACTCAGTAATACCACATGCTCGTTGGATGGATGAGTTTGTGAAGCAGCACAAACAGGTGAACGGGAAGGGCCACACCTGGAAACCCACCTCGGCAGGCCACGGGCGGGGATGAGGCGAGAGGGCCTCACCGGCACACACCCGAAATTTATGGGTCCCACTGATCTGCAATTAGACTGGACCTGAAGTAGACACAGCGCAACATCACCAGTTTCTCCAACGGAGGTTAAGAATACATGCACACGGATTAGTATTCCGTATTTACGTATTTCAAATAGTTGTTACTTTCTTAAACATAAGGTGCCGGAAGAGTGTTTTCTTTCTAACTGGCCACCAGCTCTTTAAATCCCAGCTCCGTGGGGCCCTCGGGGGACACCGGACGGTCGGAAGAGCGGACTCCCGGGGCTGCGTGACGCAGGACCTTGTGCTCCTGATGCTCCGGGGAAACCACCTGGAAGGCCAGCAGGCGGGGGGTGTGCGTTTACTCCCCATGTGACAGGGGAGAGCACTGCCCGGTGTCTGGTCCTGGCGCCACTTCCCGGGTCTGGGAGGGAGCCATGGCAGCATGCGAAGGTGCCACAGGGGCCTCCAGATACACCCTGTCCCCCTCGCTCCTCACGGCGGCCGGCCAGGCGGCCACCTGCTCTCTGAGCCCACAGAGGGGCCGTGGCTCCAGCTGCCCCGCAGGTGCGGCGGGAGGCCTTCCCAGGTGGGAAGGGCGCTGGTGGCTCTCAGGCCCGGTCACCTGATGGGTTCCACAGGATGGCTTTCGTGGGCTCCATGCTTCCTCTTTGACTTTGTGAAGAATTTTGTTGTCAAATTTCCTTTGGAAAGATTTATGCTCTTACGTCAAGTCATCACGTCAAAACGCAGCCATGCGTGGCTCCCCTCGCCTTCTGTCCGAGGGACTGTGGCTTTCTCTGCCGTTACCAGCTTTGGGAAGAAGTGAGAAAGATGGGGGAGGGACTGGCGCGACCCCTTTCGAGCGAAACAATGATGTTAGCAAACACTCAGGGTGAGACAAGCGTACATCTGAGCAACGTCTGGTCTCGGCTGATGACCAGGAAGACACCTCTGAAGACCGGCCGTTGTCCCCTACTCATCGGCCGTCCACAGGGAGGACAAACAGCGACTGACCTGTAGTGCTGGGCTCGCTGGGGGCACAGGACCAGCAGACGCCCCCACAGTCGTCCCACCGACCTCCCTCAAACCGCACCGGACCCACAGCCACACTCAGGAGGCTGCCGCGCTGCGACACGTCACCCACCCGGTCCCGGGGCAAAGCCTGAGCACACGCGCACACACACACACGCTCAGTCCCACCTGCCCGTCGTGGAGACCACCGAGGTTGGTTAGGGCCAGCGACAAACCAGTAACGATGACATTGGAGTGCAATGAACAGAATACCCCACAAATGACATGGCGTCGTGAACCCTAGCAGGGAACACCAGCCTTTCCTGTCCCCGTGTCTGTACATGGCTGGGGCTGGGGCGGCCCCCGCTGACGCGGTCGCGAATGTCGCCACGCACAGCAGAAAACACCCACCCCCACGGGCGTGTCCCCGTGTGCTCCCAGGGAGATGACTTCCTGTGAGGAAGGACCTCTTGCATTTCCACCCAGGCACCCCCCCCCCCGCTTCACTGCACAAAAGCAAGACCCACTTTTCAGGGGGAGCCCTTTTGGGATCTGGCACTTGGGAGAGCAGAGGGGAGCCTGGAGAACATTCGATCTGCCGGCGGGAGCCGCTGACAGGGCGCGTGACATCCACTCCTCTGGGTGGACCTGGGCAGCGGCCATGTCTGCAGCGTCGCTGGTGGCTGCTGCTCCGTGGGGGCACCACGGATGTACAGGTGGAGCCCACCTCCCGACTATTTTCTAGAGGACCCCACACATCTGCTCACGGTAAGGTCACCACCGAACGGTCACTGGAACTCGGCACCGGGGACATTTCCGGGGCTGGGCTCACAGGAACCAGTGGTCGGACACCCCGCGATGTCTCACAGGGCCTTGGGGAGGCAACGGGTAACACAAGAAGGATCTGGACCACACGCTGGGAGCCCCCAGCTCCTGGCTCGTCCCTCACCGTGATGCCGGGCCACGCATCTCCACCCCTGGGCCTCGACTCCCCACCCACGAAACGCGTGGGTGTGACCAGGGATGACGACGAAGGCTCTGGACGCCAGCCTTCGAAGGGCCCGGACAGTACCTGCAGGCGGCAGCCAGGTTCCCGACCTGCTGACCGACACCCGCAAACGTGTCGGTCGGGAAAGCGACGTCAGTGCCGACTAGGTCCCCGGGAGGCTGGCATTTGAAAAGCGCCACCTTTCACATCAGGAATAAAACCTGTGTTGTGTTAAGAGCTCTGATGATCCCCAAGACCCGGAAAGATCCCCCGGCCGCGGACGGCACTCGGAGACTTCCCTCCCCCCGGAGTGGCTCAGCCTGAGTTCCGTGTGCACCGCGTGGCGTGCAGCCAGCCAGCCAGCACCCGGGCCTCAGCGCCGGCGCCTGTCGGCCAGGTCCAGCGCCCTGCGGGCAAGGCTCTTGCGCTACGTGCCCAGCAAATTCTGACGTTCCAAGACCGAAAACCACTGTTTCAGACTAAATTACAATTACTGAAATACCGAGGGGGGACATTTTAAGGGTATTAAAGAGCAGCTTCACTAGGAGGAAAGATTTTTAAGGCGTCAGAGTATCTATAAGCTGAATCTGCAATGTAGAAACGGCCACAGTAACTGGTAATGTGGGGACGCTTTGTAAATGTATCATTAAACAGACTTAGTCAGAGAGCAGAGTCTGCCCGGAAGCGCGCCCCACGGACTGAAGACGGGCCCACGCTGCCGTCACCATGGACGCACTCGAAGACTGTGGCACAGTGACCGCCAGCCCCGGGACCAGTTCCAGCGTGGGGAGGGGTTCCCCCAGCCACGAGCCGTTCTCGGGGTACTGTGCCCAGCGACAGCCTCAGGCCGTGCAGGTTAGGGGTCCGTCCGATGAGGCCGCCCCGCTCACTTCAATGCCAACCGCCCGCCCAAGCTGTTACGGGCGCTCACCACCGAGCAGCTGCACAATGGAGGTCCCCGCACCTCACCTGGAACTTCCCGGAGTGTAACTCCGGACTCCCGGAGGGAGGGAAGGGCTGCCTAGGGCAAGGGCCGGGGGCAGGTCACGGCGCTTCCTCCCCGGCATGGGGGTCCCCAGTACCACCTTGTGCTCGCCAGCCTGAAAGCACTCTGAACCCTGCCCCCTGGGGTCTCAGGAGGCTGCGCTGCAGAGTCAGGGCTGATGAGCTCATGGGCACTGGGCACTGACACAACCACCCGCCCCTCTCCTCTCCTCGAGGGTCCGCAACCACCCCCTTCACTTAACAAGAGGCCCCTCGCCACTCTCAGCACCTGGGCGACTCCAAGGGTCTGGGGGCTGCGGCTCTGGAACCGCGGCAAAGCCCATCGGAACGCCAGTCTCTTTCCCTCTAGGTGGGCCAGAGGGTCCACTTGGGTTTTTCCGTAAAATAAAAGACACATTTTCCACTTTTCACCAGTAACTTTATTGACTTGGGTGTTTGGAGTATGTCGGCGATCTCCCATGTGGTAGGACATGGATGGCTTTGAGTTAATGTCTCCACGTGGTCGCCATCAGCCTCACCGGGTCTGCCCGGCCCTGCAGCGTCGTCCGTCCTGCGAGAACTCTGAGCACGGAACGTCACAACCGCTCCGGACGCGTCCGATCAGTCCCAGCACCTCCTCCGCACTCCGCACAAATCTTCGTTCGTGTGTCCGCAGCGTTCTTACCTGCCTTGAAATAATAAAGCATCATCGGCCAAAAAATGTGTATTTTGCTCCCTCTTCAAATTAAAATGGCTGCACGAAAATTCACCGATGTTGATAGGTTTTTCTGAATGCATGACGACGTTATCACAATACAATCTGATGAAACTGTTCTCAGTGAAGTTCCGGACAACCCAGGGCTACGAGGACCATCTTGTGGGAAAAACCAAACTTCCTGGCCCACCCGATACATCCCAGCACCTCGCATGTGCCTCAGTGCTTTTAAGCAACAACCAACAAGAAAACAAACCTTAAATACAGTCTGGAAAACGAGCCGCCTGTCCTTAGAAACTCCGCATGAGCGGTACGGGCCACACGCAGAAGCGTGTTGTGAGACAGGCTTTGGAAGGCCTTTCACGCAGGAACAAAAGACCAAGTTGACCGCAGTCCTTCTGGCGGACGCACACGCAGCTGTCCCCGTGCGTGACGCCGAGGAAGAGGCGGGGTCCCTCGGGAGGGCGGCCTGGCGCGCGGCCCCACGGCGGAGCGTGGACTGAGGCAGCGCCTGCTGCTTCGCCTGAGTCTCCTGAAAACCCAGCTGCCGGGATTGTTCCATGGCCCCAAACCTGACGGCTGCGAAGGAAATACTAGCTGTCCCCACCGTTCATCACGGCGTTACCATCTGCTCTTCTACTGTGCGTTTCGTTTGGGGGGAAACAGTTAACAATCACAGCCCTTTGCTTCCGGTGCTTTCTGCGCAGTACAGGAAGCCCAGGGTTACACAGCGAGGCCAGGAACGCGGGGGGGTGTGGGGTGGGGGGTGCAGAGCAGGGGCGCAGCGTGAAGGCGCCGAGCAGGTCCGTGACGCGCCTGGTCTCACCGCTCTCCCCTTTGTGGGGCTGCCCGGCGCTGCCTTGCACACAACGGAAGGTGAGACCCTCGCCACCGACTGCAGGCTGAGGCTAGCCGAAGGCTCCGATCTCGGTTGGCATTTTCTGGCGCCGAAGCATTCTTAGGGAGGGTGCGGCGTTTCTCTCCATCCTACGCCGCACACGTCAAGGACTCCAGTGAAGTGAGACGCGACTTTTACAGGCGCTGGAAAACCCGAAGGGCAGCTGTGTGACTTGCGTGGTGACGAGGCTCGCTGGGCCGTGGCCATCCGGACCCAGCACGCAGCACCTCCGCAGTCGGCCTGCGGAGCGGACGGGGACGGGAAGTGGGGGCGGGTGTGTCCGTGGGCCCCGCATGGCCCTCCGTGAGCCGGGACGGAGGCCCCGCCTTGACCCGCTGCATCGTCGCGCAGACGCACCGCCTCCGCGGCCCCCGCCGACTCCCTGCCGCGGTCCCTCCGGCCGCGCCAGCTGGACCCCGCCGCGCCGTCCTCACCTTCCCTCCCCCCTCGTGTCGGGCGGGACAAGGACGCGGGTGCTCTGGGAGATGGCCAGCCACGCCTGGAGGGGCGCGCCCGCACCGAGCCATTCAGCGAAACGGAGCTCGCGCTGCGTGGAGGCGGCAGCTTCTGCCCTTCGGCCGACACCCTGTTGGGCCACCGTCCAGGGCAGTGGAAGAGAATGTGCCGACACCAAGCGGGCACTGCGCACTAGACCGCGCACTATGATCCTGTCGCTGCTCCGGTATTTACCACGTGCCGCATCCAGTACTTTCTCACCCTCCTCATTCTCAGCGGCGTGGGCGCCCCGGCTGATACATGCGTTTAACAAAAACCGGGCTCCAAAAGTCCTTCTTACGATCCCTGTCTTAACAGTGGCTACAAACAGGGCAAACTGACCCTTTGCACTTGAAAATCCCTGCCTCTCGGGTGACGCTCAGGGCCAGGGGCCACCCAGGGCCGCGGAGGCCGGCAGTCCCAGCGTCGAAACCAGAACCCCAACGGATGCTCCTGACTCCCGGCTCCACGGTTCTCTGAGGCAACAACAGCTCAGGGGCATCGCCCTGCTCCTTCCTGTGAACAAGGACGAGGAGCTTTGCGGTCGGGGCACCTGGGACCCACGCACGCTGCTCTTCTCCAATCAGAAAATGTCTCTTTGAAGGGAAAACAAGTCCGATTTCCTTCAAAATGCGAGAGAACGATGCCGGTGGAAAGCCTCGTTCCAACCGCTGGCTCGTCCACACGGCTTAAGAGCTGCTCCTGCCGCTGGATGTCCGGGAGGAGCGTCCCCGGCAGGATGCAAACCGCCGAGCGCATCTTACCGTGGACGCGGTGCGGTGCAGAGGAGGCGGAGAAGGGCCGGGCCGGAACGACACCTGAGAACGTTTTTCGTGGAGAAAGTCGCACATTACGTCCATTTCAGCCCGTTACCTTGCGTGGGCTCCACGGTCGAACTGGGGGGCTCGCCCACACGGTGAGCGGAGAGACAAGCTTGCCGCTGTAAGCGTTAAAGGCTAGAAATGAAAAAGCTCGCCTTTACTTGGCAGCAGAACAGGCCACCTCCCGGCCCCTCGCCGCTGGGGAATCGGAGCTGGCCGCCAGACCCAGCCATTGAGCTCAGCAGGCGGCCTCCGCTGAAGACCGACTGGACGGGGAAGACCGGACCGGGCGAACGACCGGGCGGCTCTCCCGACAACCGGGTACGCCCAGCAGCTCCCCGACAAGTGCTCCAGCGGTCGACGCCGGGAGGGAGCGGGGACCTGGGTGACGCTGGCGGCTCGGCCGGCTCTCCCGTCCTCAGCTCTCCAGGTGCAACGCGCCCCTGGTTTATCTCGACTGTGGGTTAAGGGGTCTCCCTCAGGTCATGTGCGCGTTCACCTAGCCAGCGGTTACTTCAAATGACCGCCTTGAATGTTCGCTGCCGGTGTAACCCTTGACACTTCTTAAAACATGACCCCCACCCAACGAAGGACTCCTCGATCAAACCTCCCTGCCGTTGCCGGGAGTGTTCCTGAAGCCACTCATGGGGGAGGCTTCCTTGTTTCCCATTAGGAGGTGTCCCGTCCAGCAGGGGGCGCCCTGTCCCCGCCCCGAGGGAGGGCAGGACAGGACCTGGACACGGGGGGGGGGGGGGGGGGGGGGGGGGGGGGGGGGGGGGGGGGGGGAGTGCGCTGGACGGAAGGATGGCTGGCCACTCCACCGGAGCCTCCGCTCCCCTTCCAGCTGCCTGCATCCTCCTCTCAGCATTTCCCAGGGGAAGCGCGGGGACAACCTCCCCGGTCACACATCCGCCCACCCACCACTTTCTGGCTGAAATGAAAGTTTACCGGGCAACTCATTTCCACTGGATTCTATAGTCAGTGTTTCGGCAACGCGGTTTGAAATGGGGGCTGCGGTGGCTTCAGAAGACACACAATTGTTCAGCTGTTTTCTGCTGCTCTGCCGACACGCGACCCGGGCCCCTGCCCCACGGACCACATTCGAGACGCGGTGCGGCTGCTCCGGTCCGAGGCGGGGAACCCCTGGACCAGACAACTGTCCGAATGTGTTGTCTGTACCCAACAGCCGCTGTGAAACCGGGGCGTCAATAACGCGGTGTCCCTCTCTGTGCGGGATTTCCAACTTCCGCCCTGGCCGCCGACCCGTGGCAGCAGCAAACCCTCCCGACTCCGAGAGTTTCAGGGCTTCCCAGCCTCGGCACCGTGGCCGCGTGAGGCCAGGTGACCCTCGGCTGAGGGGCTGTCCTGCGCATGCGGGAATGTTTAGCATGGCCCTTGGTCTCTGCCCACAAGATTCCAGAAGCATCCGCTCCACACACAGCTGTGGTAACAGACGGGTCCCCAGGCACTGCCCGGTGTCCCCAGGGCAGCGGGAAGGGGTGCTCCCCGTGGGACTCACTGACAGGCCTACAGTTCTGACCTTCCGGGGGCGCCTGTCACTGGGAAGGTGGAAGGGCCTTTCCGAGTTCACAGGACTTCGGTCCCTCCCGCCACCATCCGCAGTCAGTCTTGAACTCCACCTCACGCCCACCCCAAACCTCCCTCCCAGGTGCCGCCGCCATGCCCCCATCCCCTCCCGGCTCTGCTCTCGCACACCAGCCGAGGGGCAGCTCTTCCCAGAGCAAAGCCCGACGCCACACGTTCAGAACCCCAGTGCGCCGAGATTAAAATCCACACCCCCACCTCGGCTCTCCAGTTGCCCCCCGCCCCCCGGCACACCGGGCTCCAGGACGTCCCTCCCACTGTGGGTCGTGGCAGCGCCCCCTCCCCCGCACTCCAGGGGCTGCTGCCTTGCCGTGGACGCCCTCTGCCTGGCCTTTGGGGCCAGTTCCTGCACACGGCAGCTCAATCAGCGGCCTCTCCTACAGGAGCAATGACACCCTGCCTGCCGCCGTCGCCCCGCACACTCCTCCCGTGTGGGTCCTGGTTACTCACACGTGGTGTCGTTTGTCCCCCTCCCCCACCCAGTGCCAAGGCCAGGGCAGCAGGGAGTCTGCTCTGCATCGTCCCTGTCAGCTCACTGCCACCGTCCCAGCACCTGGGACCCTCCGGCACACAGGACCCACTCAGTGAGCGCACAGTGTATTATTTACAAAGTAATGAGTCAGAGTCCGAACCAGGATCCAGACGGCACTTTCCACTCTGCTAAAAAAAGCCCAGCAACTTCAAAGCTACCAGTTAACAAACATGTTTACAGCAGAAATATGGGAGAGGCAGGGGGGCGGAGTCTGTGCAGTGGGGACACTCAGGTTCAACAGGGGATCGCACGTGCGTGCGCACACCCACCCACGTGCACATCTGTGCTCACATGTGCATGCATGCACGCATGTGCACACATGTGCTCGCATGGCCGGGGGGCCGCCTGAGGGGCAGGGCTGGGGGGAGGCTGGAGTGTGCAGAGCCCTTAGGAGCCGTGACAGCTGCTCTTTGCTGACAGGAGGGTCCGTGTCCAGAAACGTGTCACAGGTCAGGGTGGGTCCCCGCTCAGAGCACAGAGAGGACAGGAGGGACACGTGGAGGGGACGCCTCTGTCACCTAAGCCACAGCAAGACCATCCCCGAGGGACACACGGCCAACGCTGATGTTCGCTGACTGGTGAGTGAGGGGTGAGTGCGTGATGCCAACGAAACCGATGGACGGGCTGCCAGAGACGGACAGACTGACACCACACACGCCCCGTAAACGCCTTCTGCCTGGGGCACGGGAACGCCGTGACGGACACACGACACCCCGGCTGAGGAAGCGCCCACGGTGCCGACGGCCCCCTCCAGTCTCCCAGGCAGCCAGCCAATGAGAGCGCAGACGTGCTCGCAGGACACCCTGCCCACGAGAGTTCCGAGCCCGCCCCCGGGAGGCCGGACCACCGAGCTGTTCCCGCCACCCCGGCCATCCACGCAGACCTCAGACAAACTCCTTCCCAGCGCAGCGGAAGGAAGAGCGAGGCCCGGGAAACCCGGCAGAGGCGTGCCCCTTCAGCCCGGCCCCACGGGTCACTCACAGAGGACACCGCTCTGTGTGAGTCAGTGTCCTCTGAGGGCGGGCCGGACACATACCCCCCTGCACGAGGGGCTGCCAAACCGGCCAAAGAGGAACCCAAAACAATCCAACACAAAAGCAGGTGGAATGAGTGGGGAAGACTTTGAAAAGGAGAAAAACCAAGTCAGCAAGTCTTCTGTTTCCTTGAGTTCACCTTGGGAGACGACAAAGACAGGACAAGCAGGCCCAAAGGTCCAGGGGGACTGAACGCGTCTCCCGGGGCAAAATCTACCTGGCCCCGTCCGCTGAATCGCAGCGGAAGAGCCCCGCACCCCATGAAATACCATCAGTTCCAAAAAGAATTAAAATCGTGTTGTCGTACAGATGCAGGACGGACAGGTGTGAAAAGACTTTATTTCACTGATAATCAGGGGAGCAGTCGATGTTACAGTTGCTTCCGGTTTTCGGATTTATCCTGAAAGTGGATTCAAGGATTTCTTGGAAGATGGACTGTAGGATGAGTTATTGAACTTACAGAAAAATCTTCTTTGGAGAGAGGGCGTGAATTAGGGCTCGGATGGCATCTTCCCACCGCGGTGGTGGGTATCTCGTTCCCCAGCACGTGCTCGTGGCTGAGCTTTCCTGGCGTGTGAACACCGAGAGCATGTTCGCTGTAATTCACACGCAGAAGGAGCGCCCGCCGTTAGGGGCACTCATTTACATGGAAAAAACCGTCCGGGAGAAGAATGCACACGCTGGGTGAGTGGCTTTATCTGCAAAGCGCCAGCTCTCAACCAAGACGAAAAAAAGGGGAAAAACGCAGGGGGAAAACTTGCCTGGAAATAACGGGATTACAGGAAGACACGTCGGGTTCTATGAATGTTCTAATGAATTACATGCCCGATAGCTTTTTGGCCGACTGACTCGTAATTTTAAGCACGACCTTCAACAACTCACCACACGCACAGTGAGCTGTGTATTCAGCGGCTTTCTGGCTGGCCATCCCACAGTCTTCCACCCTGGTCCAGACAGTTCACGGCAGGCACCGTGTCCCGGCTGCTCACCGACCGCACGGCGCGGTGACACAGCTTTGGGGCCTCCCGTTTTGTGACGCAAGAGCAAAGAAGACACAACCAAAGCCGCATCTCGGACTTTCTGAAAAATGGCCACCACCACCCCATTGTCACCGTCCAGTTAATGCTGTTGGGAACGTACGTATGGTCTTGTCTTTGGACGGCTAGCGATGACAGGTAGGTTGGGGGGCGGCTGGGCGGATGGTGGGTGAGTCAGTGAGTGGATGGAGGGACAGACGGGCAGATGACAGATACACAGACAAACCTGAGGGAATAAAAAGTGCATTTGGTAGCTGGCTTTCCCCTCAGACACAGCCGTCACCGCCACATCCTGGA
The DNA here is from genome assembly GCA_004027475.1 of Anoura caudifer. Lineage (NCBI taxonomy): Eukaryota > Metazoa > Chordata > Mammalia > Chiroptera > Phyllostomidae > Anoura > Anoura caudifer. Next base: position 111,496 of record PVKU01002813.1, on the reverse strand, counting down.
ACAGCATCTGCCACCCCCCGCCTCGTCTTCTTGCTGAGACCACCACGCTCAGCAGTCTCATCCCAAACACACTGGGGCCGAGGGCCAAGGTGGTGGAGCGTGACATCACCGACAATGAGAGGGCCCTCTGCCAGAGCCCACTGCTTCTCTGCACGGCTGTCTCCAGACGCCGCCATGGTGGGGACAGTCTTGCCGGGGTTGCTGTGACCGCCTGGAAGCCTGGAGACACACGGGCCCGGGCTGAAACCGGCTCCTGTCCCTCACTTCCCGGGTGCTGTGTCTGAACGCGGCCTATCACACCCTCTGGTCTGGGGCCACTGCTGTTTGCTCCGGGCCTTTACGTCCAGCACCTCCGGTTCGCCCCACCTGCAACCAACAGGACCACTTCCTTCACAGCCCACCTGGGCAGAGGGGCAGCGTGGTGCTTGGGACAGAAGGAAGGTCCCGGCCCCAGCAGTGGCACAGAGCTGACAGTGGCGGCGGGAACGCTTGGGGACCAGCCGACCAGCCACGGCGCCCCCACCCCACCGTGCGTGGAGCCCGCAAAGGGACGGAAGGGACACTGGCAGTCAGAGCCGGGCGCCCAGTCCTGAGTTTCATGTGACAAAGGGCTGTCGACTTCCCCTCCGGTCTTTCACTGTTTCCCCCCGAAGTGAACCGAATATTCTCCGGTGCGGTTTCATGCAGAGCACGGTGGGTGGCTGGCACATCCGGCTGAACGTGACCTTCCAGAACTTCACACTTGTCCCCTGTCCCTTAAGCATGGCTTACCGGTGACTCCCACCGCACACACATCCGGTGCACAGATGGGATCCCGGTCCTTAAACATGCGTGGCGGTGGCTGACTCCGCTTTCCTGTTCCCGCTTCCGGAACCATGCACCAGTTCATGAGTGCCATTTTCGGCAGCTAACACATTTTTTCCAGTAATGCACAAAGCACTTTAAAACGATGAGAAGGTATTTCACAACATAGTTATGGCAACCTCCCAAATAAAGGTTTTTCTGAAGGTCACGCGGATGGTTTTTCAAATTCACTTTAAGCAGAACTGTTTTGTGCGAGCAGATAAAGCGCATTTCCCTGACAAACCCAAAACAAGCAAGTTTCCCACGTCGCTGCCTCAGGAAGACCTTCACACAAGGCGTCCTGCCTCCCCGTGACAGAGACCAGACGGCTGGGGGACATGGGGCACGTGACTCCTTGGCCAGCGCTCCCAGCCCCGCACTCGAGGCGCCCTGGGTCTGACCCCGACCGTCCCGCAGACTCCGTCCGCCCCAGCGGCGCGCGACTCCTCTCAGCCCACCGTGCGTCACGGCGTCACCCTCGGAGGCAGGCTGGCTGTGCGTGTGTGTGACGGCCAGCAAACTTTCCATTAAACTGCCACCGAAAGACAATTTGCGCGGCGGCTGAGATAAGCTGGCTGGAGCTAGCTATCAGGAGCCTCCAGTTTGAGGTACCGAATTGGGGAACTTAATTCAGTGGATAAGGAAGTCGAGAGTAACCCTAAAACCCAAACCACATCAACAACTTCATTCCCATCACGCCTACTACGTAAGGTTTAGGGAAGCAGGGGGGTCCTTCGAAATCTCCCCGCCAGGACCACCGCTGGGCAAGCAGACACGCGCACCTCTCGTTGGGGAAGCGGGCGGGAGAGCCCGCTGCCCAGGCGAGCGGAGCCGGGACCCCGGGGTGCTCTCCGCCGCGCCGCCCGGACGAGGCGGAACCCTCTGAGCCTCACTTTCCTAATCGGTAAAGCGAGGATGCCCCCCTTATCTTTCTGGGCTACACAGGGATTAACTCAGAGAGTAAATGTCAGTGAAATCGCCTCACACATGACCTGGAAAAGCAGTTCTTCAATAAAACCCAGCTCCATCCCTGGCCTCCTAGCAAACTTTCAAATTCAATACTGGAATTTTTTGAAACATTGGACACACTTTCTACCAGATTATGAAATGCAAACCAATAAAAAAAAAAACCTATAAAATCCGAGCTAAAACTACACGTTAGGACTCAGTTTTTACCACGTGGACATAATCGATTTAAGTCAATACACCTACACTGTTGAATTCAGTAGCTGAAAGTTACATACGGTTATTGAGCACTTAAAATGTAGCTTTTTCCCCCATAAAAACAATTGTGGGCTGGGGATTGGGGGCCGGCTTGGCTGGCCGGTCGGAACTTGCAGCTGAGACGCAGCTGAAGGCAGGACTGAGAACGAGGACCTGTTTCCAAGACGCCTCACTCACGTCACCGGCAAGGTGAGGCTGGCTTTGGACACGCCCCCTCAGGGCTGCTGGAGTCTCCTTCCAGCTCCAGGTGGCCACCAGGGTCCCCACAGCACGAGGTCCCAGAGAGGGAGCAGACTTCAGCGACCCAGCCCGAGGTCAGAGGCGCGGTGCGCAAACTGCAGCCGGGCTGAGCTGATGTGGGATGTGAGCGAGACGCCAGCCAGAGCCCAGGGACCCCGTGCTCAGCGATGGGATGGGGTCGAAATAGGTTTTAAAATGCATCACAAAAACACAGTGTAACTCAATAATGTTTGCATGATCTTGGAATTAGTGATTATTTTAAATCAAAGGTACTGGTAAAATTAGTTTCGCCCGCTTCTTGCTGCTTTTTATGTGGCTAGCAGAAAAACCCGAATTGCATACGTGACTCCCGCAGCGTTTCCGGGCGGCCAGCGCCGGTGGGCACAGCTGTTCTCTCCTGGGTGTTCAAATGAACACATGTAGGACGTGCTTTCAGAATCACACACACAGCCCCCCCCCCCCCACACCGGAGAAGCCTCTGAATACACACACACACTGGCAGGAGTAGGCGAGTATTAAAAGTTCCGCAGAGAGGGCAACGTGAGAAAAACCAGTGTGGTGAGAACTGGCTGATGGGGCTCCCAGGGGTGAAAACTGCATTTCCCTGGTGACACCCCCGGCGCACGCTCCTCACAGGCTGGCATCTTTGTTCCGGCCGCCTCGGAAAAAGCAGCGCCCATGCGAAGTCGGAGTCTGCTACCACGCCCGCCCCAGACGCCCCTGGAATTCTGCCGACGCGACGTCCCGTCCGCACTCCCCACCAGCTCCCACCCTTTGGGGTGCCGAGGGCAGGCCGGCTCAACGGCTCTCCTCTGTCTGTGAAAGGGAAGACCAGGAAGCAACCTTTCCTATTTTCCAAAAAAAAAAAAAAAAAAAAAAATTCAGCCCTACGGATAATTTTTATTTGACCAGAAATATTTTAATCACGTGAGCACTTAATAAGGTACAAATAATTGTGTGCAGCTACATGATAATTACTCTTAATGTAATCACCATGCGAGGGCAGCTTGGTGAGAGATAATCAGATGGCACTGGCTGCAAATTAATTGACACCGGGGCACCTGTAATTGCGGATGGCCACGGCCACCTTGGGGTGCGGCGCGCAATCAGAAAGGTGGGGCAGGTGGCAGGAAGGTGAGGACCGCCGCCTGAGCAGCCTTGTCGCAGAAAAGGGAAGATTGGACCGTAAATCCACCGGTCTCGGCGCCAAGCCGAAGGACGCATCTCGCCTGCTGCTCGCGAGTTTTTTGGTCCTGTTTCATCTGATCTCTGCACAGCCCATTTGGGCTTAGTCCACCAATCAGGGATTTTCTTCCTGCGTGCACCATCTGGGCTGCGCATGTAAGGGCATCCAAGTAACAAATTACCCGTTTAGAGCTGGAGAATGAACTGACAGAGGACCCGTACCCAGCGGGCCGCGGGCGAGAGGAGGAAAGCTCCCGCCCAGCTCAGAGCCCCCCTCCGGGTGGACGTCCAGGGCTGCATCAGGCCGGCGCCTCACCGCCCTGACCCCTCACACACCACCGCCCGGCGCCGCCAGGCCCTCAACGGCCCTCTACTGCTACTCAATAACCTGGTCAAGCCGAACCTAGGTCCTCAGTGTAACCTCACCCCTCACGGCAGCACCTGCAAGCCTGTCCGCTCCACGCTGACCGTGTGACTGTGCAGGGCACTGGGTCGGCTGCCCCGCTGACGGACACGCTGCTCTCCGAGGCTGCCGCCCTGTCTGCCCCACTCCCCCACGCAGGCTGAGCAGCTGCTCTTCTGTAAGGACACGGAGTTTGGAGCAGCCCTCTGACCCCAGCAAACACCACCAACCGACCCGGCGCCTCCGTGTGCGGTGGCGACGACGCATCACACGCTGGCGCGGTGCAGAGACGGGCATGTCCCCGTCCTGGCCCTTGAGAAGCTCAGGCTTCCGATGCCCCTGTTGACGTTTCTCCCCAGTCTGCGTGTGCAGCTGGCCACTGCGCCCTCCGAAGGACGCCTTAGCCCCTCGGAAGTGCAGCTGGTGAGCCTGGCCCAGCACGCTGCTGTCCTCGTGGGTCCAGACGCTGGCCACGGAGAGTGTGCGCATCCACCAATGGCCGGAAAGCCCCGGTTCAGACACCCACACAGACTGGCTGTGGTTGTGATGAGTGGCCTCCGACCAACACCATCGACCGATTCGCAGACCCCTGGCCGCCACCCTGACCCGTGGAGCCCAGGACCCATCGTCACATGGATACACACGATTGCAGTCGGCGGTGCCCCTCCGCTCCTGTGTGCCCCGGGGGTGGGCAGCAGCCTCGGCCTGCTGGCCCCTTCACAGTCTCCGGCTCAGCCTCTTCTTTGTGAATTCCTCCGTCTGGATGGGGATTCGGGTTTTTGTCGTCTCTTGCTTGGTCTCTGCCCTTGCCAGTCTGCAGCGTTGCTCCTCTCCGCTCCGCCACCCACGACGGCTGGGACGGTCCTCCCGAAGGACAGGCCCAGTCCCGTTGCCCTGCGCCGACTCAGAGACACTCAGCTCCCTGCCCTCCACCAAAACCCAAAACGAACAAACGAGAAACCCTGTAACCGAGCCAAGTAACCGAGGGCTCTCGTGGGCTGGCCTCGCAGCGACCCGTTTTCTACGCGTCGTTGGTACATGATCCGATGCTCTGTGATGGGGCGAATGAACTTAGCATAATACGCTAGCCTGCCATTTAAAAACTTACCACACTGTGATTGGGCTTTGTACTTAAATTCCAGGGGAATGTAAGTTTTCTGAAGTATTAACCTGCCTACAAACACAAAGAATTGGTTTTTATGACAATATCTGTGGAGTGAGCAATCCATACCACGGCTCGCTTTATGTGACAAATTTAATATACAGTTAAATTTCCAACTGTGATCTGGTGTTTCAACGGAGCTACCCGCATCTGCGCAAATTCGCACCGTACAGGGTTTGTAACACTATTTTAGCCTCTTTTCCACTTGCGTAGACACACCTAACCACGCCCCACCCCCCGCCCACAGGGTTCTGCTTCCTGCTTCCAAACCCGCTGACCCTTACGTCGCTTTCCCTCCAGGTCGAACCCGGAGCTGCTGCGCATGTTCTTCCCTCAATGCAAGCGCCGAGCTGAGTCAACGCACCAACACACGGGCCCATGGGGGGCTCGCTGTGACCCCGGAGAGCACGGGGGGGGCGGGGCCACGGGCCTTTCCGCTGAGGAAGAGGGGCGGCTTTGCCGTCCGGTGGGGCTCTCTTCCCTGTCAGCTATGAAATGGTCCTGCTGTTTCACGTAGGTCTTGAGACTTTCCTAGTGTTTACTTCTAATTTGTTTTTTTTTGTGTTTTAGTTTCTTCTGTGAATGTGTAATAGTTTTTCCTTCTTTGATCTTTGTAAGTAAAGCCACTGGCTTTATCTCACATCCAGTCATGTTACTCAGCTCATCAGCCGTAAGAGCTTTTAGGCGGCTGTAAAACTGCCCCCGAAGAACTGAAACGCGGTCTGAGAACAGTACCGGCTTGTTCCTCCGCTTCCTCTGAACCGCGTTTCTGTTCACTGCCCACACCCCCCAGAAAATGCTGCCTGCTCAGGGTGTGGGGGGCTCACCCACTGAAGGTGGAGGACGGAGGTCAAGGGGCTGCAGGTGTGGCGCCCGCTCGTCTCCGCCGCTGAGCAGCCTCGGGCACCCCAGTGAAGGGCAGCGCCTGGTGAGCCCCAGCAGAGGAACCGCAGGGCCCCCAGGGGGTCTCTGGGGAGTCTGCAGGCTCCTCCGCAGCCGTGTGCTCAGCGCGCCTGGATTGGCGCGGTCGCCGACTAGGACGGCGGCACCGGCAACGGGGACCGCTCCGGAGAGCCTGCTACGCGCTAGGCACCGACCGAGACCAGGGCCCGGAGAACGTAGCCGGCTGGCGGGAGGCCACAGCAAGGTGATTCACGGGCGTTCGGGCAGCCGGGACGCCGCCTGAGCGGTGCCCGACCCCAGGTCCTGAGCCCTAAGCCCTGGGGGGCACCAGCTCCTGCTTCTGCCCCTGGCATGGCGGGACTGTGGCCAAGATGCCTGTCCCACCGGGTGCACTGCGGCCGGGCCAGTGGAGCCAGGGGGGTGGACCAGGTGACCGCCCCACTGCCTTCCACCTCGGTCCGCAGAGGGCACATTTAGGGGCGCAGGCTGCCAGAGTGAAGCTCAGTGATAAAGGGTTTCAAATTACAATGCAGCCACGTGCACTTCAGACCCTGCTTGATCTTCCCTGCACAGATTAGGGAGCTTTGTATTTCACCGGGTCATTCCTTTCAAGCAACTTTATTAATATGAGCATAAGAAACTAGAGAGACAGAGGCAAAAGCGAAGCTAATAAGCAAAAGAAAAGTCTGGGCGAGCTGGGCGTGCAATAACGAGGAACAAGTGGGCGTCATCTCCTAACGTGCAAACCCCGGAACCAGCCGAGGCAGGCCGTCCAAGGTTACACGCAAGTGTGGTCAAGGTTCCTCAAAGGATCACACTACATGTTAAAAAAAAATCGGGCTGAGTCAAACTGACCTGACCGTTCAGATGAAGAAAGACCCTAGCAGGAGACACACAGCCCATTTCAACACGGCTTTACAAATAAGTCAGGGCACACCCGTGGCCGCCGACCAGTCTCGGAGCCCACAGACCACCGGCCCGGAAGGAAGGGCCCACCTCCTGCGACAGAAGCCCCCACGCTGGCAGAGAGGCAGCTGGTGGGTGGGTGCTCAAGAGCCTCGGCAGACGGTGCCTCTCACACGGAATCCGCAGGGCAGGGCAACGGGGTCCCTCCCACGGGGATGGTCCCAAACCTGATGCTCTCATATTCTTCCCTCTTCCAGGCACCTGCCATTTCTTCCCAGGCTCCCATAAAACCACGACGAACTTGGGAAAGAAACTGAGACAGGTCGGCGGAAGGAGACAGAGGGTGCTGACCACCCCACTCGGTTCTGCGCAGTGAGAACATCCACCGGGAAGAGCCACGGCGCGTACGTGGCGGCACTGGGGACAGGCCGAAACTCACTGGATTCTTCCGAACACGCAAAAACCTGCTCCAACTTGGAGAGTGGTGTGTTCCACCGAGGAGCAGAGGTCTCTGCGAAGAGCGTGGTTGAAGCCTCAGTTCGAGAACCTCGGTCTTGCACAACCATCTGGCCGAGCAGACCGCCCCGGGGGCGACGACAGCCAGCAAGCAGATCCGGAGAACGTGTGGGCGGGAGGCACCAACGGCAGCCCGAGTCGCCACCCCGCCCCACGCTGCCGCGCGGGCCCCCGGCTCGTCCATCGCGGTCGTCCGGCTCCCGCAGCGCCGCCCACCCCTGGGCGACAAATGCTGGGCTGATCCCCAACATTGTAAAATCTGGGGGTTAACCCCTGCGAGCCCCCAAAGCACAGATGAAAACGAACAGAGGCCTCCCTTCTCTTGAAAACTGGAAAGTCCGGAGACCAGGGGCTGCGGCTCCCAAATCCGAGACCGGCCGGCGCACCTGCCTTCTCTGCAGACGCCCACTCGGCCGGGGCACGCCTCTGTGATGCTCACAGGTGCGCCGCCTGCGGCCCGTGCGGGCCCTGCTGACGTGGACATCCCGCTGCCCGGGTCAGTGTGTGTCCCCCCATCGGGTGCCCGCGTGCTTTCAGAGGTGGAGCAGGACGTGCCCCTCTGCCCAGCCGTCTCGGCGGAGAGGGCGCGAGACGGGGGCTGGCTCAGTGCGCGTCCTTCACACCCGCTGGAGACGAGCAGCGGCTGCAGCCGCCTGCGCGCGGGGAGGAGCTGTCCGCTCACAGCCGCCGTTTCTCTGCTATTCCTGGAACGCACGGAGGAGGCCCGGAGCCGGCGAGTCCCGAAACACGGGGGGCAGTGCACGAAAGGGGGCCTGCGTCGGGAGCACCCGCACCTGCTCCATCATCACGGCAGGAGCACGGCCGGGCCCTTGTCCCTGTCTCTGTCCCAGCTGCCTCTCCTGGGACAGAAACGTGGGCGTGTGGCTTTCCACTGTGTCCTGTTTCCCAGGCTGTTAAGACGGCCTTCACACACGTTCGCTCCCCCCTTGTGCAGGGTGTCCAGGGTCCCAGAGCTCGTGAACGAACCCTGGCCGCTTCTCCCAAGGAGACCCCAGACAGGGAGGGGTCTCTGCAAGTCCGGGCGAGAGGCTGACAGTCCGGCCCAATTCCTCCGGACATGCAGCCTCCCTCTCTACCGCTGCTGGACTCTCGGCCTCCGCCTCTTCTGGTCCTGGAGAGCCCGCAGTGACCCTCGCAAACCCGCTGGGGCACACGCTGCTGCGGCGGACCAGTCCCCAGGCCATCACGCGGCTCGCTCCCCCAGCGCCTCTCTTCGCGGCCTGCGCGCGTCACGGGAGAGCGGTCCTCCTGGGCCGTCCACGCCAGGCGGCAGGTGTGACCGCTGGCACTGCAGACTGCTGCTACCTGCCGATGCTGTGCGAGGCAACGGGACCCCCGCCACGGGCTGGCCGGCACGGGAGGCCCACGGGGGTCAGGCTCGCGTCCCGGAGCCTAGGCTCACCCAAGAGGCCTGGTTCTCAGGCTTCGAAGATCCTCGCGGCTCAGATTTCTAAACGCCCACAAACAGCCACCACCCAAGTCCCCAGCAGGTCATCAGGCACTGGGAGGCGTGGCTCTGGCCTCGACCTTCTCTCAGAAACCCCACCTGTTTGCCCTCAAAGATTCCCTGCGAAGCTGCTCTCAGTCCCCTCGTCCACATCCTGGGGCAGCCGAGCTCCTGGGCTGCCTAGGAGACACTCACAGATGACAGGCTCCAGAACCCCGGTCTCTGGAGAGCAGAGCGGCAAACCCAGGCAAACACCCCCTGGTAGGAGCTCATCCACGATGTGTAACCGGGAAGCGTGTAAACTGTGTCCAGGGAAAAGCAAAGGCAGAGCAAGGAGCCCACACAGGGAGCTGTGCACATGTGCAGGGTCAGGGGGCGCGTGGAGGTTGTGGCTCATAGCCTGGGACTTTGAGGATGGCCGAAAGACAAGGGAACTGCATGCACCCGGACGGGCGGGAGCAAGGCCTGTGTGAGGATGCCCACGACCCAGAGGAAGGCAGGTCCAGACCTACTGGCGTCCCGGAGGCGGGTCTCCAGGACCGGCCCAGGCCACACCCCCTTCAGGACTCCGTGCCCATTGCAAGCCAGCAGAGGCAAATTCACTTCAAAGTCGTTTCGATCAAGGAAGAGAGGAAGAGCTGTGTCCTGTAACCTGCAAGTTGTGGGGTGTCCCGTTATCACATGTCCTATAGCCCGAGAGGGGGGAGCATACCTCCCAGGTACGCTCAGCGTTCCCTTCTCCTGGGGCACCAGGGGCCTCCCCTCCCCATGACGGACAGGGCCGTGCCCTCGGAGCTGACAGGCGGGTGTCTGAGCCCAGCCACGCAGCAATCGATGACTGTGGGCAGAGCAGCAATGGAGGAGAAAGTTGGGGGCAGGGATTAAAATGAGCTCCAACCACAATCAGAAGACTACGTATAAGGTTCACCGTGTCAGAGTCCCCCGCTTCTTCTAGAAACAAATCTTTCAGGGGAAAAGAAGCCCAAATAAAAATGGCTGGAGAGAGGCCATAGGCTAACACACCCAAACACACGCATTCAGAACACGTGTGGGGCCCAAGAAAGCAGCAGACGAGGGCAGGGGTGGGCCGCCCTCAGATCCGGGGCGCTGGGTTTGCCGCATATCAGATCCCCCGCCCGTGAGCCGGACAGTGTCCTCTGTGCGCAGCTCCCCCTGCCCCCCGCATCGACAGGGACTGCACTTCCTCCTGCCTCCGGCTCTTTCATGGACGCACAGAGGGTGATTAAATGGCTTCTCTGTGTCGTTCCTTCAGTTTGACTCTTCCCACGAATGGGGGTGGTCCCCAGGGGACCCCCGGGGCGTGGTGTAAGAGCAAAACAGAGCGCAGTCGCTTTGGTCTCCCCCGAAAGCACACCGGGCAGAAGGCTTTCCCCGCCCCGTTCCACGGGACCGCCTCGCCCGTCCGCGTAAACCCGAGGCCTGAGGACGGGAGCCCGCCTGTTGCTGCTAATCCCAAGTGCGGGCAACGGAATCTTCCCCCCTCGGAGTTACTCCACCCACAAACTCGGAGGAAAGCATGAGGTCAGAAACCGTCTCCAACGTCACCTGAACAGAACAGGCCAGGGTTCTGCGGGGAGTGGAATCTGAAGATGAGAAAAATGATCTCATCCACTTTTCCACAGGCAACAGAAATCATTTTGAAAAGGGCATCCTGTGAATTTTAGTAAACCAACCAACATGACATCACTTTGCCTCAAATAGGTTACTATCCACGTAAAATGAGGGGAAGCTGGGAATGCATTGTAAAAAATAATTCTCGTGTGCATTTCCGATCTTCGCTGAAGCACCGAAACTGGCTTTAATTCTCTGAGCTAAAAATGCCGCGGTCCTGCCTCCCTGGCAGCACCTCCGCTCCGCACAACGCGGCGTGACCCCCACACCCCCCACTCGCCTCTCCCCCGGGAGCCTGCTGGCAGGCCCCCCACTTGCTCTCCAGGCCCCCTCCACCCAGCAGCCGGAGAGGCACATGCCAGAGACCGCCAGGTCGCCCCTCACCACCGACCTCCCTCGCCCCTGCACCCTGTGAGCAAAGTCCGGCACCCTGACCGTAGGGCGCCCTGCCCTCTGCCATGGGGTCACCGCTGGATCTCCTCTCTAGCTCCTTCCCACGATGGCCCTCAAAAGTCATTTCATCCGCTGTCTCCAATTACTGTCCTCCTGCGTCTAAACTGGCTCCGATCACCGGCACCTCTGCCCCGCCTGGGACACCGCACCGATCGAGGTCAGCAGAGCCCGCGGTCACCAAGTCCCGCGACGAAGCCTCGGCAGTCGCCGTGGACACAACGGGCCTCATCCACGACAGTTCTGTCTGCTCCCTCTCCAGAGCCATCTCCGTCCCTTCCCCCTCCCCGGCCACCCCTCCTCTTCTGGACTCCGGTGAGGACGCAGCGACGCAGCCTCAGCCGCGATCTCTCCCGCACCCCCGGCCACGGTGGTCTCACTTCGTCTTGCGGTTTTAAAAACCACGGACATGCCAGTGGCTCCCAAGTCCCTGTCACCAGCCCAGCCCCGTAGCCTGTTCACGTCTCTGTGCAGCTGTTCTGCGGGTGAGTGACTTCCCACAGCAGCCGCAGCCATGCACCTGGGTCAGAGGGTCTGAGGATCCCGCCCAGGTGGGCTCGGGGCAGCTCCCCTCACTGGCACTCACCTGGCAACCCGGTCCGAGGGCGGCGGCTACCCCCCAGCTGTCCGCACCAAAGAGAAAGACGGCAGGAATCGGAGCCCACCCTCCAAGCCCACTTCCGCCCCCTGGTGACCTCACCTCCCACGACCTGAGTCAGGAGGGGCGCGCTGTGCACAGTGACGGGGACGGTGAGCCCCGCGTTGGCCCTCCGGCCATCACCTGGCCCGGACCTGCTGCCGCTGTCGGCTCTGCCCTCTAGTCTTCTCTCTGTTGGAACAACCCCTCCGAGGCGTCCCAGACCCTGCCTGCTCCCTCTCCAGCAGCAGCAGCTTCAAACTGTGCCCGGGGAAGGGGACACACATCCTTCCGTGGCAGAGCTACCTGCAATGTCGAACTTCCCAAAGGAGCGAGGAAATAAAGCGATGCCAGGTGTCCAGAAACAGCGGCAAGGGCAGCTGGGTTAGGAGTCAACGGTGGAACATGTCACAAATAACCCGTGGCACGGAGCCGAGGCCTCGATCCTGGTCCTCGTGCTCGCTGAAGCCCTGCCATGGGTGCTCGGAAGGCCCTGGACACCTGTTCCCTGGGGCCGCCCTCTGAGGCTGATGCTCCCTGCAGGAGCCGTGGAGGCAGCGGCGCACACGGAGCCAGCACCTGGCCGCAGTCACGCCGTGCGGGTCCGGGAGCTTCGCCCCGGGTGTGCGTGCTCACGGGGCGTGTCCCGTTACCGTGTGCCTCCCACGAGTCGAGCGTGGTGCTCGGCACTTTGCAGGGAGCAGCTTACAGAGGTTCTAAACTCACCTCTTCGAGGCTCTCTCTGTTTTTAATCCTCACCGGAGGACAGGCTTTTATGATTCTGGAGAGGAAGGGGGAGAGAGAAACACTGATGTGAGAGAGAAACACCAGTTGGCTGCCTCTCATATGTGCCCCCACCGGGGATCGAACCTGCAACCTAGGAACGTGCCCTGGCCAGGAACCTAACCTGCAACATTTTGGTGTACGGGACGACCCACCAACCACCCGAGCTGCCTGGCCAGAGCTTAACGTTTCTTGGTTTTAATCCTGCCTGTGTCCACACAGTTTGCAACAGAAAAATAAACCAAAGGCCTCCGCTCCACTCCCCACCCAGTGGGCCGGAGACCGAGCCACTGCAGCCCAGGCTGAGAGCAGCGTGACAAAGTGAGAACGCACAGGCCGCACCGGGACCTGCCAGGCAGCCAGCGCCTGCGTGTCACTGAACACTGAGATCACCTCGTATCACCGGGGAAACGATCCGCACCAACTCAGGGAAAGGTGGGCACTGCCGCTCTTAATCACCGGGCACTGCACTGCGCTTGGGATCACGGCTACACACCACGCGTGACCCACGGAACACGGCGGCCGCAGGGCGGGCTGCGTGGGAGGCCTTGCAGGGAGTTGCCGAGCTCCAGGCAGCGGTCCCTGTGGTCCGGGCAACGCTGTCTCCTAGGTGTGTTCAGGGTGCAGCCACAACTGGGACCGGTGGGGCCTCTGGGGCATGCGTCCATCTCAGCTGGACACCCCACGCTCACAGGGCACACGGGTCAGCGTGTCCCTCCACAGACAGGCCACCGCGGAGCCAGCCCGCACTGGGGCTCCCTGCGTGCACAGAATCAGACGGTGGAGGCTGCCCGGGCAAAGGACAGAATTCAAACCCCTCTGCCGTCCTGGGACTCCGTCCACGGAGGGAGCCTGACAGCCACCAAGGCGGACGGCACGTCCCTGAAACCACGTGGCCCCTGGAGAGGTGACTCGAAAGACCACCGCCCTGGGAGACCTGCCTGATCGCTCTGAATTCCAAACACAAACCTCTCAGATCAGGGCAGCATCGATAAACTGCGCCCAGCCCAGCGCAGTCACTGGGGGCCGCAGCGAGAGCAGGAACGGACTCGCCGCACAGACACCGGAAGGGGCGTGATGTTCAATTGGCATGCAGAGGTAATGAGCTAAATGTTAAAAAGTATTAAATATCCATTTCACAGAAAATTACATTTGTCCTTGACTTCTGCTTCTCTCCGATCCACGTGTTATTAACACATCATAATACAATAGAAACGCCACACGGTGGAACGTCCCAAAGCATCCAGCTCTGTGGAAGGAGACATTAACATTCACCGACTCATTTAATCTTGCCTTCATCTGATAATTATTAAGTGCCTTTATCAAGCCTCAAAAGATTTACACAAACGGGATCATTTTACCCTATGAGCACAGCCCAAGAAACAGGGTGTGTTCAAAGCCAAAGTTGCAGAATAGCAATTAGACCTCCCACTTTTTCCCCAAACTACCTTCAGGGGTAAAACCCCGCCAGCGATCACGGGAACCGTGAAACACTTCCGACCCGAGACAGACTGCGTGTGCCCTGAGGCAGGAACAAGGAAGACCCTGGGCGTTCTGCAGAGGGAAGTCGGGCAGGGAAAGCCAGGTGCGGCGCGGCCTCACCTGTACGTGGGATCGGGCAAAGGCAAACTCGGAAACAGACTGGATTGCGGTCACCGGGGCTGAGGGTGGGACGCCGGGGTGGGGCAGCGGGGAGATGCTGGTTGGAGTTGACGGGCTTCCGGTTAGAAGATGAATACGCCCTGGCATCTCATGCACACCGCTGCGGTCAGAGTTAATAATACTGTATTACACACTTGAAAAATGCTAGAGAGTGAACCTTAAATGTTCTCACCATGAGAAAGAAGTGGTTACTACGTGACGTGACAGGGTGTTAGAGCAGATTAACACATCTTTTATATTACATGTATCATATACTATGTATTTTACAATAGAGTGAGCTGGAGAAAAAAATGCTAAGAAAACCTGAAGGGAGAGAAACTATTTCCCGTGCTGTCCGTGTTTACGTAAAACACCCACACACGTAAGCGGACCTCAGAGCTCAAGCCCGTACCGTTCACGGGCCACCGAGGCGGCTCTCCGGTGTCCTCAAGTCCCTGCAGTCCCCGCAGGCCACCCTGTCATCTGTCAGAGGGAAGAGATGCAGGCCCAAGACTCGTCAGTCAAAACCACCCACGCTCCTGCTTCGATCGCTGCCGTTCCGTCGCTTGTGAGCAGAGACGTGGCGAGTGCCCTCTCCTTTCCGTGGAAGGTCCCCAAACTCCCCACCTGACGTCACACAACCTCACACACACCCGGCGCGCACGCATGCGAATCAGCTGCAGGCAACGAGACTCATTCTGAGTCTAGCGTCTGTCCAAAAATCTCCCCGCCCCAAGTGATGACGAGCAGGGAATGGAAATGCGCGACAACCCAGAGAAGACCCCGTACCTCCTTGGGACCGCGCAGGGACCCGGGGTCAGGCCGCAGAGGGTGCCCCCCACGTTCCTCCCGCGCCCCTCTGTCTGCAGGGCCAAGCGCCCCTCGACTGAGTCTCTGTCTCCTTCACTTACAGCAAGGCCTCGATCACTTGCTTTTTATGGGTAACTTGTCATAACCTTAAGCACAGCAATCTGAAACGTGCCACTGCCACGCCTGAAATGGACATTTCACGTCCGTTTGAGATGCAGCTAGGTGGCCTCCGACTCGCAGAGCCGCTGAAAGTGAGAGCCAGAGTTTTATTCTTTGACAGATGGGTACCCTGGCTAGAGAATTTATCTAGGTTATATCTGAACTCAAGTATGAGCGGCACAATTATTTTGATTCAGTGGCTTTCGATACTGTGAAAATATTCTTCATCTCCCAGATTCTAATGTGTTATGTCACAGATGTCCTATTTAGGAACTTTTTTTTTTTTTTTTTTTTTTTTGCATTGCAGCAATCACATGAAGCAGGATGACAAGCGACTGGTCCATCAGTCAGATAACCCACATACCCCGCCCGCCCTCACTCCCTCCGCGTGCCGGGGGAGGACGGACTTCCAGGAGCTGCTCCCACTGCGCCTGGGGAAGACAGGGCGGTGAGGGGGCGGAGCCTTGGAACGAGCACCGGTGCCACTGAATGGGTCACTGAGATCAGGGTCCACACCTGAGTGGGACTGAACGGCCAGGTGCCCCCAGACCCTCTGCCTGTGTCACAGACCCAGCGCCACCGCCAGGAGTGCAGTCCACCCCTCTCAGACCAAACAGGCTGGACATGGGGGAAGGGCACCCCGGGAGGAAGCCAGGAAGCATCTGCCGGGAGGGGGATGGAGCGCGTACGGGCACGGGACGCAGCTGTCAGCCTCTGCTCTCGTTTCGCCAGGTTCCACGAACCCAGGGGCGCTGTCCGCCCTGACAACAGCCCTAGTCATTCCGAACAACAAATATGGACACGGACCAGGCGCTCAACTAGACACACACTCATGAAGACAACACACACTGCATTTTAGGTCACGTGGTTCCCACACTGGTGGCATGAAAACATCTTGGAAATATCACACATGTTTGGTGGTGGCTGCACCGCCATTCACAACACCCAGCAGCTTCCTAAATCGGGGCTGCCCCATACCCTCTGCTTATAGCTCTTCTGGGCTGCAGACGAGACCCCTGTCTGCGGGGTAGTGCTTCTGGGACCCCGACCGGGTCCGGACTCAAGCCCCCTGTGCGGCTCGCACAGCACACCTGCGCCCTGGAGATGCGGCTGCGGTGAGCCAGGCTGCGCGGCCAGCGAGTCCCCAGGAACCGCTTCGTAGCTGATTCCGACGCACAGCTCCAGCGGAAACTGCGTTTCCCTAAAGCTGCAGCCAAGACTGGCAGACAAGTGTCACACAGGGGATCAGACACCTGTAGACACACACAGGTGACCTGCCAGCTCGCCTCGTGGACGTCAGGGTGGACTTCCCCAACTCCACCATCTTTGCCGTAAGCGAAAGAAGAGCAAGAAATGTCTGTGCAGCTCCGCACACCAGCTCTTCAGAGGGGTCAGCTATTTTTAATCCTGCCAGCTCTCAGAAAAGCATCTGCCATGAGACGGGACTAGGCAGAGTCAAAGAAAAGAAATTCGGGCCCTTATAAGACACACCCTCAGTTTTCATAGGAAAAATCGTAAGAAAACAATAAGGCTTCACATCTAATTCTGGAAAGTGACTTTCAATAAATCACAAGACCGTTGGAGGAGCTAGCCAGTAATAAACTTAAAAAGGGAAGAAACCCTGAACTGAATAATTCACGGACTCAGGCACGCAGTAGTTTCCTGAAGTTCCGCACGGCACTCCGAGCCGCGCCACACACGCATTCACTTCGCATCATCAGGATATAAATTCCTCATCCTCCAGGGCTTTCATTTGCCCCTTTTAACTTTCCAGAAAGTCAGTAAACATTAAGGATAATGTAACTACGCAAAATGTTCCTTGAAGTAAAATCTACGTACAGCCGGGAGAGACGCAGACGTCGGACTCTTAAGAAGCTACAGAGAAACGCCGAGCTGCGCCCTTCCGAGAACAGACCAGCGCCGGGGCGCGGACCGGCCTGGCACCGCACCTGGAAGAACCCGGCCGCCGGTCGTCTGCTACTTCCCTCTGGGGCAGCGGCCACGAAGGGCGTGGAGACACTTAAGAAATCTGCAGAATCGCGGGGAGAACTGACGTTGCGGGAAGAGCCCCTCGATGCCAAACCGCCACAACATGACGACAATGTGCCCCCCCCCTTCTTCCTCTAGAAGGGAAAGCGCTGGACATACACGAAGCTGGAGTCAATGCCCCTGTGTCTTCTTTCGCTTCCGTATCTGCCTGCCTGCGATGCCACCAAGACGCACGTCCTCCTCCGCAGGTCCTCTGGCAGCCTCTCCCACATGGCGGGAGGCCGCTGGGCCACGGCCTTCCGACGGTCACTGCCACGGTTCCGAACCCACGCCTCCCTTCCCTGAGTGACAGGGGAAGAGTCCATAAAAACAGAGGAGCCAGCCCCGCCGTCAAGAATCGGGAGCCACCGGAAGTTCTAACTATTGTCACAACAACGAAGATCTGTTATTACAGAAAATCCCCTCTGTTACGGAAACGCAGATACGAGTAAAACAAACGGGCAGAGTTCTGGGAGCTCCTGCTGCGCAGGGAAGGGGACGGCACCTGGGCTGCCGGCCTCGCACGGACTCTCTGCTCTTGGCCAGGAGGCGCAGACCCGTCGGCCCCTCATCGCTATGGCACGCAGGGACCGCACCTCTGAGGACACGAGTGACAGAGCCCTCATTGGCAGACTGTGGACACAGTCACACAAAACGGCTGTCCACCTTCACTTGAGAAAGTCGCACATTATCTCCCTTCTCCAAAACGAACCTGACCGTGGGTGTCGACCACTGGGCAGGAAACTGCCTACAGACGCCGTGACGCGTCACCAAGGATCGCTGCTGCTCTCGCTTCTGCGAGCGCGCTGGCTCGGCTGGGCCACTGTCCCTTCGGGTCTCTCCTGCAACTGCGGTCACATGCTCCTGAGGCGGAAATCATCGATGGCGTGGCTGGGCGGGGCTCCCAAGGTGAGGCACGTCGGGCAGGTGGGCCGGGGTATCAGCGGGCCAGGAGCTGCCCTTCTCCGTGTGGCTGGCTCAGGCTTCCCCACTGCCCACCGGTCAGACTCCTAACACGCAGTGGCTTCTCCCAGAGTGACAGGGCGGCTCGTCATGTGGATGGACGGGCGGGTCCAGCCCAGGCTCAGCGTAGGAGAGGACCACCCAGGGGGCCACCCAACGCACGCCCTTTGGGTCTCGGCTCTGACAGAGCCTGCGGCTCAGTGGAGAGACTCCTCATTTCTGTCCAATTACAAGAAAGAAACAGACTCCAGATCCGTAACCCGAGACCTAGAAACCGTCCTCTGAAAACGGGTAAAGTCAGGGCACACCTGGTCACTTCCCACCTGGGTTCTTTAGATCCTTTCCAAAAATTCTTCCTTTAGACAGATTTTAATTCCCAGTGTAGCAGTTTTGGGAAATATGTTGAATTTACATATAATGCCAGTCTTGAAGAACCTTCATTTTAAAAATCATATTTATCTGCCAAAACGTCAAGATGCGTTCACAAAATGACCCACATAAATCTGTTTGAAGGGACCTACCTACCTGTTCACGTCACACCAATGCACATGTCACTGCGAACACAACCTGTTTAAGCAGGTAAGCCCGGAAGAAACCGAGTGACACAAAACCAGGAGTTTGTCCAAGGTCATGAAGTGAACCGCCGAGCAGATGGCGCAAAAGACCATGTCAGTGTTTTTAAAAACGTAACTTTAAAAATGGGGTGAAGAGTGTCTCTCTAAAGTCTGCAGCATATTTTCAGTTTCCTAGAGTTTCTCTGACAGCATCTGTTTTTCAGTAAGTAGGCACCTGCCCAGGAAAAATGAGGGCTGTTGTCGGAAATTAAAATCCCAGCCCAGACACACGCGCAGGACGGGACAGACTGGACACGGTGGCAGGGGACCATTTCCGGGGCTGGAAGAGAACGCAGCTTCCTGGGCCCGCCGGGAAGCGGCGAACGCCTGGTTCCTCCGAAGTCCACTGGTCTCATCACAGCCCCGCTGACACCCCGGAGGCCTCTGCACACGACGCCCGTGTGGGCAGGTTTAGACCATCACCTGCAGACAATGTTGGTGCCACGGGAAAGACAGCCTGTGGTGTTTAGAAATAACAGCACAGCTTTAAACCTGGAGAAACTTGAGGTCACGCACCCAGCGTGCAGAATTTTGTCCGTCTGTCTTCCTGAACCGTCCTGGGACCTTCGCTGGGGCGTTTCCCCATCTTTGTCGACAGAAAGTCGAGGTCTGTGCCTTTCCAAGTCCCGCAGAGTATGTTTTGGGCCATGCTTCTCCGTAACGCGGGGCAATCAATCCGTGGGCCCCGGAGCCCCGAAAGCCAAACCCAGCCCGGTTCCCCACGCTCCTGGTGACGCGGGCTCGCCGCAGGTTCAAACAGCCTGTTTCTCTTCACATCTGCGTGATTAACTCCAGAGAGAGCAACATCGAGGGAGGCCTCTCTGATGGGCCCCAACAGCAGGCCGAACCCACACCCGGGCACCTGCCCCCAGGCGTGTGCTGTGACCGGCACAGAACACTGACCCTTCTGTCTGTGGGGCAATGTGAGGTCCACCACGCCAGCCGAGCCATCTGCTCGTTTTGTCACAGGGTGCAGCCAAGAGGGGGTCCCCAAAATAAGTATTTGGAATGGGGCCCAGAACTCAGGATGTCCAGGAAATACTAGAAAGACATGTAAGATGTCCTCACCTCTTCCCCCCTCAGGTGTGAGTTGGGGGAAGGGACACATGGAGCAGGGCCATTGAGAGCGGTTTTGCATAGCAACAGCTGTGCAGCTAACCTCTGGCCTGGTCATTTAACATGCCTGTAACCTTTAACTGGTTTCATGGATATGTTGAATAGCTGTGGCCATGCTTTGAGCCAGGGGGATGGAAGTGACTTCTACCCAAGATGTAACTGGGAGGCAACTCCCCCTGGTTACAGCGCCTGCGTGAGAGCTTGGAGATGACCGGCTCCACGCCATGGGGCCACATCTGCCCAGACTCATGATGGCAGCCCAGTGAAGCTGGAAGGATACAGGAGTGCTGGCAAGTGCAGCCCATTGTGGGAGAAGTTGGAAATGGGGCTGCAGGGGAAGACTGGCGCGGGGATTTAAACCCAGGCATGGCAGCCATTGGGAGAGAGAACCACGTGCTTTGGGCAGAGTCAGGACCCCCGCAGCCCTGTAAGGGAGAATCACCCTGTAGCTTTAGCAGAGAACCACCACGCGGTTCCGCCAGAGTGCAGACCCCCACAGCTCTGGTAGAAGAGGACCACGCGGCTTTGGTTTGCTCCCTTTAGTCGTGTGGCCTGGGAAGCAGGAGGGATTGTGCCTGGAAGAAGGAGAAAGGACTCTTGCTAGTAGGCCGTGAGCACGTGCCACATGGCTTTGCAGTAATCAGAGATCCTGCCTGGACAGCAACACAGCTGACGGTGTCAGGAGCCTGGGTCCTGGACGTGTGCTTCTCTTCCTGAATTACGGTGCCCCAAATTAGGGCAGAGGGAGATAGGAAGCACTGTGGGCGTCCTAAAGGACTTTGTTATCTTAATGAAGACGTTAGGCCGCTACTTTAACCCTGTATAGCGTTAAATAAACGTTTCCCTTCCTTTGCACCAATCTCTGGCACTGAGCGACATCTTTCCTATAAGGCGGTGGACATTGGCCCCTGGGTCTCTCCTGTAATGGTTTCTGGCTTCCCTGGGTGGGCCAATAATTGCCCCCCTTGGACCTGTGCCCTGTCCTGTAACAGTTTGCGGCTGCTCGCTGGGCGCCGCCCTGTGCTGTCCCTGCGACTGCGCCAGGCTCCCCCCTCGCTCCTGCCTGAGGACGCGCCCCCGGCCCCGCCCACGGAACTCCCGCCACCCGGAGCTAAGTGCCCCAAGCTCCCCCAGGAGTGGGAGGCCGCCATGGGTACACGCTGACGTGGCGACGCACGCCTGCAGAGCTGCGCACATGCTGACGTGGTGACGCACGACCACAGGAGCCCCGGCCACGCTGACGTGACCA
Organism: Anoura caudifer; assembly: GCA_004027475.1. Classification (NCBI taxonomy): domain Eukaryota; kingdom Metazoa; phylum Chordata; class Mammalia; order Chiroptera; family Phyllostomidae; genus Anoura; species Anoura caudifer. The sequence continues at coordinate 90,564 of PVKU01002813.1, read as the reverse complement.
CGCCCACCGCGGAAGCTCAGGGCGTGTTGAGCGCGCAGAGCGATCACGTGACGCCAGGGGCAGTCGCACCCAGATCTGTTGGGGCGCCCGCCCCACTGGGCCCTTCGCCAGCCGCGTCATCATGTCCAGTTAGCTACCCGCCCCTCCGCCTCACTGTCCCCGTCGGCAACCGGGAGCAACAGTCGTTCCGGGGAGGGGTCCGAGGACGTTGCATTGAACTCGTTGACGCTGCCCCGTAAACAGCCGCGGTGTCCCTGTGTCCGTTTTGCAAAGACGCGCTTCCTGCAGCCAGTTTCACGCGGGAGACTTCCCCGGGGCGTCGGCAGTGTCCGCCTGGCCCGGGGCGGTCGTCCGCAGGTGCAGGGCCAGCGGGGACAGGCCAGGGGCCTGGCGGAGGATTAAAAACGAGCCACAGATTATCTGGCCGCAGATGAAACGGCGGCTAGTCGTTACCGACAAACACTCTACCTTTGTCTCCCTGCGGTAGCGTGTCACCGCCCTTCGCGGGTTCCGGTGACCCGCACCGAAAAGCCTCCATTGGAACCGCAAATGTGACTCCGTGCCCCGCCTTCCCTGAGTCGAGCCCGGGGGCCTCCCCCGGCTGGAGGCGCTGCTCACCCCGCAGTGCGCTGTGGGCCGCACAGTGGAGCCAGCGACCTTGAATCCAACACAAGGCTTTGCTTCATGACCTTGGCTGGTGCGGCTCCACCTCCAGCGTCTCCTGAGTTCAGGGATTCCTGGCACCGGGCCGCTGAGCTGCACTTGGCGTGTACTTCCAGTGTGGCTCTCTGATCCTCCTAAAATTGGTGAGGGTGCGGGGAACTCCTGGCAGAAGCATAAAAAGTGAAGAGGCTCCCATGATGCCGGGCAAGTTCTCGGATATTTTAGGACTGTTGTTGGTTTCTAGCCATCAGTTACAGAGAGAAAAGAGGGAAGAGACTGAGAGATACAGCCGCAACCCTGGAGTCTGTTTTCAAGGGACGGCGGAGCATCGCACAGTCAAACCAGCCTGAGTGCCCCACTAAGTAGGCACCACGTTACTCCCCTCCCCCTCTGTCACTTCCTTGGATCAAATATGGAGTTCTTTTATAAATTCAAAAAAAAAAGGTATCCAGTGGGCTCTGAGGATGACTCGCAGAGAGTCGCTCCCAAGGTACCTGCAACCTCACCCCGTGTAGCGCCCCTCGGCCACACATGCGGGGCTGCGGTGGACACCTGGCCCAGGGCAGGGCAGCCTGCAGTCCACCTGGTGGCCCCTAGCGAGGACACTGCCCCCAAACTGAGGAGATGGTGACTTACCTAGTGCGGTCTTATGAAAAACAGCATGTAATTCATTGGGAAAGGGAAAGAAAGAAGAAAGAAATGAACCACAAAAACGAGAAAGAGTAAGTAGGTGAATTGTGTTAAGTGGGAATCAGGGAGCCAGGGATCTAGAAACTGCTAACGCCTCTCACCACCGACACGTCCAAGAAGAGCCAACGTGGCTTTCCAGCCCTGAACTGCCCGTCTGGGGGGTCCAACTGCACCTCAGTTGTGTGGCTTCCCCAGGATCCCCATGGGAGCATTAAATGTGGAAGGTATATTTGGCCCTCTGAGAAACCCCCGTTATGCAGTGGAAAGTAATAAGCCTCTATTTCTTGTAATGAAAGGCAGCCAAGTGCATCTAACGGTAACAAAGTTACCGGGTGAGTTTTCACCCATGTTTAAGGTTATACTCTCCCCTCCTCCCCTCGCCCCTGCTGCACATGGCACTCAGTCTTGTATGTCAAATTAACCTAAATTATCATGTCACTCACAACAATTCAGTGCTAAGTAGCTAATACTGCCAAGATTAAGGCTGAGGCACAGCCTGGTATTCAGTACATCTTGTGTGTTGATGACTAAATAAAGTCCACAGGACAAAAAATACTAAATACTTCTTAATCACAAGGTATAAATCTACTAGAAACCCAGATCCCTACATCTCAGTGCCCAGAAAGTACGCGTAATGGTGTCAGATAAAGGAATCAGAAGCACGCACTCCTGGGCTCGCTGAGCACGTCCACAGGAGGGACCGGCGGCCCGCTGAGATGCTCCGCGAACTGAGCACACCACCAAGGACAAGTGTCACCCCAAAGGGTAACAGGAGGCCAGAGCAAGGACACCCTGCGAACCACAGCGGCGATCAGCCTTCCCATTTCCCATCCTTCACACAAGGGCCTGCGGGCTCCAACGAGGCAGAGATCGGCGCTCTCCCTAGAAAAACAAGTCCGCTGCAGACACTGTGGGCGATCTGTTTATACGCAAACATCCAAGTGGCTACGTTCTCGGTTCCACAGTCAGGGGGGCTGGTAACAGGATGCAGGCAGACACACTAAGGAGGGGCTTCCTCCGGTCACAGCCACGACCAGACCTGCCCACCGGGGAAACCCTCGGTACGGCGGGAGTCTACAAATTAAAACACAAACCAAGCGCAACACCTGAGGCGCCAAGAAATCTAACAGAAATCTGTGCACACGGAGGCTTCAGCAAATGCGTGACCGCCAGGAGAAAAGAACCCTCTGTGACCCACGAAGTCGCCGCAGCCCAAGCGCCCCAAGTTAGCAACATACCAAGTTGGCCTCAGGCCTGGTTCACGGGGGCGAGAAAACGAGACTGGGAGTTGGAGCCGAGGGCTGCTCTGCCCTCCCCCGGAGCCCCTCCCTCTGTCCAACCATCAGCGGACAGGAACCTGTCCCGGACTTCTGGCCCACGCAGGACACCCCGCCAGCCTGCCGAACGTGGCTCCCCTAATTCCCATCCTGTGGGAGAACCCTGCCGAGGGGCAGTCCTCTCCCTGGCACCTCCAGGTTTGACATCTAGGGTTTTGTCTTCTGGCTTACCTGTCTTTGCGGAATTGTGAGAGGTCTTCCCGGATTCTTGGCTCTGACTAGCCCCCCTATGAAATTCTTTTAATTTGCTTATATATTTAAAAACTCACTGGGCCTTATCAAGAGGAATAAAACTGCCCACATGGCTTCTTCATGTTACACGTCTACCTGCTCCACTTCAGCTCTCCCTGGAGTTGGGGTGACCCGGGCCACGGACACAGGCTGCCGCGTGGTGATCCCGAGCCCAGTTCCGATGCACGTGTGGCGAGGCGAGCACTGTAAATCTGACATGTTAGCACTGTCTCTGGGCCCTGAAACACAAAGCACATTTCTAAGGAAATTTCCAAATATAAATCATCCTATGTCAGCGACTAATTACAGCCCGTGTAGCGTTAGGAAACGACAGCCTCTCAATAAATCTTGTGAGGTGTCAATTCGGAGCCATGAGGCTGTGGGTGGTGTGAGGGACAGTGCAGGGCTCATCCACGCCCACGGGAATGTCTCAGCACCCTGAGCGGCAGAGAGGCACACGCTGGGCCACCCACGAAACAGGCCCTGCAGACAGGCAGCGGCTGAAACTGCCCGGCTGCTGATCAGCGAGAGGCTCCTTTATTTAAAGCATAAAGATCAGGGTGGGAAAGGGATCCCTGACCATCGATTACAAAAGGGAAAACAGCTACAGAAGCAGGTGTAGCTCCATCTCAAATATGGGTCCACTGCGGGGTGGGGGCAGGGGCGGGTGGGGTTTAGAACAGAAACCCGTTGTGCCGATTATTAGAAACTGAAAGGCAGTCAGCTTCCCTGAACTTGGATTTCCACAGCGATAAAGTGCGGATAACAACGCCCACCTTGGAGGGTCGTCGTACAGGTCGGAAGTCGCCACGCAGCACAGGTTCCGGGCAGACCGCTCGGAGCTCAACACCGCGCCGCAGGGTCCCGAAGGCCCGCTAGGCTGCCACTCGGGCACCGAATGCCGAGGCCGCCCCAAACAAAGAACAGGTATGGCTGGCTGTTTCCACCCGCTGCACGAGTTTACAGAGCGTTTCGAGCTGCCTGGACACGCGCCCGGCTCCCCTACGGTGCCTGCTGCCCCCTCCGGCCCCTGGGCAGCCTTGTCGGCGGGAGCCCGTCACGAACTCTTACCCTGGATGGGACACAGCCGTAGCCGCCGCCGCCGCGACCTTGCACGGCGGCGTCTGAGGGAAGCTGCCCTGCCCCGTGTGTGACCGCTTATACGGCTTTGCGGACACCCCCGTGCTGGCTGGCAGATCAGGGAATAAACTTCTCTGCTCATTGCCGGGGGGCGCTGAACCGACTCAAAGGTTACAAGGACACTGTTTGTAAGCTGTGATCGGTTCCCTGAAGGGCAACCTGGCAATGCCGATGAAAGTCGCAAATGCAAAATGAGCTGCTGTTCGCTAAGAAATTCCGGTTGCTCTTTTTGGAATTGATTCTGCAGGTAGACTCACGTCTGTTTACAGAAAAGAATGTTCGCAGTGGCAACGGCCCGCGGATGGCCCAAGGGACAATGGGCAGGGCCCTGGCTTTGTGGCCGGAGAAGTCACTGCCAGCAGGAGACCACCCTGGACAGACTGCTGAGGACCGGCATCCAGGCCCCACCTCCGAGTGCGGGAACGACAGTCCGTGCCACCGTTTTCACACCAGATGTTCGAGTTCTTTTTCGGTTAAAGAAGCATCTTAACATCTGTGAGCTCGTGTGCAAGAACTACCTCCGGGAAGGCCAGCACCACGAGCCCCGCCCCCAGGAGAAAGCGCCGGCAAAGGCGACGATGCACAGCGTGCTCGGTGCTGACCAGGCACCCTTGTGTGCAATTAAAATGCACACTCGCAGACACGTAACCTTTACGGGGAAATAATTACACGCACGGGGGTCAGGGAGGCAAACCGAAGCGGAAAGTTCAGGCGTCGTCCCGGGAGATGAAACGACAGGAACAGCCAGTCCCGATCCATCAGGCTCAGGTCCTGCTTCTCCAGGACCGGATCCCTTTCCTTTCAGATAACACGGATCGCCGCCCTAACTCGTCGTTCCAGTCTCGCAGATGGAGCCGCACACCCGAATCTGTCAAGCCACGAACGGACCTCGGCCAAGTGACAAGCTGGACACGTGTCCGCGCCTTCGGTGAGAGGCGCCAGCTCCTCAGTGACCCGTGTCACGAGTCTACAGGCCTGAAAGGTGCAGAGCTCCCGGCATGAGACACGGGTAAGGACTTTGGAAGGGACTTAAGGACGAAGGGAGAGAGAGCAGGGCAGGGGCGAGGAGCTGGTCCTGGTATCAAAACGCACAGAATCAGTCAGCCTCGCGCTCCGTGTGACACACAGGAAGCCCCTCACAGCACGGGGCACCTCCCAGACCAACGACACGGCACTCCCAGCCACGAGACCTCCGACGCCATCCAGGAGCGAGCCTTAGACAGGCGTCCCCGCTCACAACGGTACACGTATACTAAAAAAAATGCATGTTCTATTACCTGCGTGTCCCACAGACGGTTTAAATACCACGGACATGAAAACATATTAAAAACCAGGAGAGTGTGACATGAAGGGCTCCCCTTTAATAGTCTCCGACTGAACCCACCTGCGTGCACACCCGGCCCCGTGTCCCCTCCTCCTGCACCAGGCCCATGCGCAGCCCTCACCCCCAACAGTGTCTTCGCTGCTCTGAGGCCATTCTGACCCCGTCCTGACCGACGCCGACTCGGTCGCCTGCACACAGCCTGAGGTGGGTGGTGAAATTATTCCAGCCCCCGCTGCCCCTTCTCCTGGGCGTGCTGTGTTCCTCGCCCGGATCTCCCTCCCCTGGTTCGGAGTGTGGCTTAGCCTGTTCTCGTGCTTCAGGTTGCAAAATCCAACTTTCCCAAGAAACCCAGCTTCCCTCCGGGACCTGCGGTGGACCCTTCCTCTCAGCCCTCTCCCCCTCTCCTTCAGAGCACGGATTTCCATTCCTCGTTGTTTGTATTTGAAGTATCGTTTACGTTTGTCAGGCTCCCCCCCCCCCCTCCCAGACACGGAGCTCCTCCAAGGCAGGGTCTGGCTGTTTTCTTTCCTACCTGCGGGGCCTAGCAGGGCCCTAGTGCTTAGGAGCGCCGATGACCTGACAGTGAAACAGATGCAGGAAGTGAATTGCAGAAGACTCCACGTGCGTTTGCCTGAACAATGCCACTTGGGCTGGGAGAGCACAGCCACAGCTGGGGGCCTGTCAGACCGCAAATTCGCAGGAGCAACAAATTCCACGTGGGACTCCCTGTGTTCGCCCTCCCTGTGTACCGCGCCGATAAAACGGCCTGACCCGTGAGCAAGCGGCAGAGCTGTGCCGGAGCTGGCAGAACCGGGGGGCATCTGCCGCTCGTCACTTTGCAAAGTCCGTGCACAGGGTCATCAGAGCAAAGTGCTTTGGAAATCAGTGGGAGGAGGGGGAATGTTGGCGTAGCAGCGTTCGGGGTTCCCAGGGAAGCAGGCTAGTGGGGGGAGGGGGGTGAGTGGAGGCCTCGCCTGCGGCTGGGCTTCCCTCTTGCTCCGGGTGGCCCGTCTCGTCCTCAGGGCTGCCACCTGACCGCCTGCGGCCGCAGGGTGGACCTGCCTCGTTCGGAGTCTCCCGATGTAAGTGTTAATCTCACCTAAAAAAATGCCTTCAGAGCAGGCACACCACCACCCAGCGTCCGGCCAAGTAGCTGAACCGGGGCCTGGCCGCGCTGGCAGGTCACGCGAGCCGCGTTACTGGACTGAAGAGATCCTGTGTGGCCCATTTACACCTCGCCCCGTGCATCTTCTCTGACACCAGGGAAGACCCTCAGCTGAAACTTTTCCTGGATGTCACAACAGGACGCAAAACGCGCCCTCTTCAGACGAGACGCTGGGCTCTGCGGGCCCGATGAACGCGCACTGGGACCCAGACACGAACCCCCTTCCCTGAGTTCTGCGGCCCGCAGTCAAAATCATGCTTCTCCTTCCGTTTACACGGGTGGCCGGAGTAACAGAAATCCATCCCTCTCAGTATTTTCTACACGCTTAGCAATCCCTGAAAACCAATCTGCCTTACAAATATATTTACACGGAGGATTCTGAGTATTCAAATACATTCGGACTAATGAATACAACATGGAATTTGCACACACAAATTACCCACCTACTGTACCTCTAAAAACTGTGTTTACGTTCATACGCCCATGTTGGTTGGTGCGGACGTTTTGCCACTTTGAGAGGGTCCCCAGCATTGGGAAGGCCTCCCCAAGCCCCTGGAACTCCTAGCGCAGCGCACTGCTGTCCCGGCCGCAAACGTGGTTCCGAGAGCAGCGAACGCAAGCGCAGGTCGTTCAGCCACAGGCTGGGCGCTGAACGTGAGGATCGCTGCCCTAGCGAGGGGCGGAGCGGGTTCGAAGGTTCGAAGCCCCGGCTCTCAGGCAGACATGCTGGGGCCGCGCATCCGTCCTGCCGTCTCCCCACTGTGGGACCTGATCTCGCTGATGCTCGGTCCCCTCATCGAGCACCTAGGGGTCTTCACCGAGCTCACGGGACAGTTACAGGTTTAAGTGAAGTGACCCAACAGAAGGACTTAGCAACTTGCCTGAGACATTGGGAGTGTTCGATTAGCACTACTCATTAAGACTAAAATTTACTTAGAAAACATATATACATGTACATATACATATACATACGTATATATATATATTTCCTTATACACTGCCTCCCATGACTGGGAATATATCTTCCTACAAAGAAGTTTCTATTAACAACCAGGAAAAGCCTATGTATGCAGATTGGATTTAAATATGAAATACATCAGACAAACATGCATATTTTATGTAAATAAATCGCAAATGCACGCTTATACCCAAGTTTACTGCCATCTTCCACAGAGGACATGACCCGGAAGAGGAAATGAGAGCTAATCGCAGGTCAGGCATCCATCCAACAGCTCTGGGCCGCGAGGACCCCGGCCCCCTGCACGTCACTCACATCCCCACGTGGAATTCCCACGGGCCGAAGTTAACAGTCTGACGACACCCAAGCCCTTTAAAAACCCCGCGATGGCCTTCTGCAACCTCCGGATGCGCCCGATCTCTCTCTTTCCCGCCGCACGCACTAGAGGTTCAGCTTCCCGCAGTCCTGCGAGGCAGGCACGGATCACGCTGCTTCGACCAATCCCTGCCCAGCTCGGGGGTGTGGTCCACGGGCTGGCCTGTGAAAGGGCACAACGCGAGCCCGGGCCACGCCCCCCGTCCCAGCAGTGCCCCGGGGTCCCGCACACTGGGCTCTCCGCTGTTCTCCATCCCCGCGCTCTCCCCCATCACCCCTGGTCACCGCGCACGCGCGTTCCCTGTCCTCAGCGCGCTCCTCTCCAAACCCGACCTGCACGCGCTGTCCGGCTGTCCGGCTGTCCGGCTCTCGGCCGGTCTCAGCTGTCAGTTCTTCCCACCGTCTCTAGGCGACCGCCACCATAACATCCTGCGTCACATTGTAATCGTGGGTTTTCTTTTCACACCAAGTGAAGAGCTCCTTGGAAACATGTAGCAAGGAGATATATATACATATATATATATATATATATATATGTATGTATCAAAAGTCTATCCTTCAAATCGGCTACAGAGGAACTCACTGCACTAGAGGCTGACCGGTAACAGGTATCTATCTCACCGGAGGTCCCCGATCTCAGCACAAGCTGGGGTGGCCTGAGACACCCCCCACCACGGGCCCCAAGGGAGCGTGTCCCCAGGAAAGGGAAACACTTCCCTGCAACGATTCCAAAGCTTGGTCTATCCCCTTCGTACGACCACATTCTACCCAAACTTCTAAACACCCAGTACCTTTCACCGACCCCTCTGGATTCTCATCAGCCTTTGGCCAAACCCTTCCGTACCTGTGTCTTAAATCCTTGGCCCATCATCAAGCACACGGACTGTATGCTTGACACTTAGGCCCCCAGGCAGGGAACCAGAGCTGGTCCGGGTGGTTGAGAATACGATGTGAATCAGTTCCCACCAATCCTCTGAGAAAGTGGCGATTCTGATATAGCAGGTCAGGGTGTGTGTGTGGGGGGGGGGAGCAAGCTCTGCATCCTCAGGAGCCCCCAGGCAATGCCAATCTCGGGACCCCAAGGACATCAAGGTCCTGGGCAACGGCCTGCATCCCTGATAGTGTGTTCCACACTATACACTGTGACCTGGGTGGGCCCCGCTGGAATGGACGTGCGCGCTCGAGGAGGAAGGAGGGAACCCGACGTCCGGGGCTGCTGGCCACCCCAGTGGCTCCTACTGACGGGCAATGCGTCACGCATCAGTTTCAGATGGAAGTCACGCAGCCCCTGCACCCCCTTCAGCTGCTCAGCCCAGGTAATCTCCGTAACCGGGGGAGGTGAGACCCATCCCATCCATGTACCTGCGTGTACCACCCACGCAAGCCCGAGACCGCTGCGTCTCCCAGCACCATAGGTGCTACAAAGAAGCAAGAGTGTACCCCTTTGAACACTGCGACCACCTTTGACTGCAAGCACTTGGTCACACTTGGGTTCCTGCTCTGTCACCTGGGAGCGCCCCCTGCAGCTTGGCAGGACCGGCCACCTTCGAAGGAGAGGCACACGGGAGAATTCACTGGTTCTGTCTTACTAACGAAACCCTTGGCCATGGCCAGCACCACGGCTCCAGACGAAACCTCAGAGGGCGCTGGCCCAGCCTCGGTTCCGACCCGGCGGCCCTCTAATCCTGCACTGCAGGACCACGGCGGGACTGCTGCCTCCCTCTGCTGCCAGCGCCTGGGGAGGTGGCATCGAGTCTTCCCAGAGGAAGTCACTCGACGGGGCAGTTTAAAGAATGGCATTTCCCGCATTTTGCCCAGCACGCAGGTGTCAGATGGAATGATGCGTCGAGATAATGAGATCACGATGCTAAGTTCCTTTGTGAATGGTCGGATGACGCACCTCTCAGCAGGCTGTGAGGACGGAATTGCGTCCCTGTGGTCGCGCCACCCCGCTGGGACACCCCACCTCACGGATGACAAAGCAAGCTGGGTCTGACCTGAGAAACACGCAGGGGTGGAGTCACCCGCTGCCAGGCTTCCCGCCCGGCCGGTGACACCCAATGGCGCTCGCACCTGTGCAGAGCGAGCCCAAAACACCGAGCTCACGATTTTGGGGAGCGCGTTGTATTCTGTTCTTTTTTAACCTTAATATATTGATTAAGCAGCTACATTAGGATAAAATTACTAAAATCTCAATAACTCATAAGAATAAAAGACTGCTGCTTTGAGTAACAGTAATTTTTCTTAAAGTATTCATCTCTCTCCCAGCCTGTACCGTGGACGACAGCAAACAGGCAAATCGCTACCAACGAAGGAATGGAGTGGCGTTGGTGGAAGCGCGATCCACGATAACCCGCGTTCTTCCCACGTGCCCGCGCACGTCACCTCAACGCACGTACAGCGTCACAGTGACGCTCGGGAAGAAAACAGGAGCGAACAGAGTAGGGCCCCGCCCATCCGCCACTCACGCACAGCGAGCTTCCGAACGTGCCTCTGCGGAAAAGGCAATGCAAACGCAAGAGACAGCTGCAAAACTGGTGTGGTCCACTTCTCCCGAAGGACGGTCCCACTGGACACCTCGTCCCCCGTCAGGGGACAGGGGAGGAGGAACAGGGCGGGGATGATGGGGGGGCCTTCAGCGCTCCATTCGGAATCGGCTCACACCAGTAAACGCGGGGTGCGTGCCGTGTGCGCTTGCCTTCCGCGGTCCGCGTGGTGAGCAGCGGCAAGCGCAGGGGGCTAGTTCACAGAAGCGGGACACGGAGCCAACGGGTCCCTCCACGTCTGTGAGGGGTTCCCGTCACACCGTCCTGCCCCCCGTGAACTAAGCAAATCAATAAAGCATCGATTTGTACCATGTTCTGTGCAAACTGCAAAGACCCCGGCACGGGGCAAACCCGTGGAGCGTGCAGAAGGTACCGCGTGCCCCGAACTCCGCGTGCCCCACTCACACCTCACCGGGAGGAAGCCCGCACCCCGGCCTCCTCGCGCGGGCCTCACACGGCCCAGGCAGGGCTGAGAATACCTTCTCAGTCACTAAACAACTAGCCTATGCTCCCCACGTGACCTGCGCGTCATGGGGGAAGGGAATCCTATTCCCCACCTGTTTCAAGAGGATCGGAATGTATTTTATCCGACTAAAACAGCTACTGTTAGGTGGAAGACAACATCCACCTGCAGTGACTTGGTTCCGAGAATCCGAGGGAGCCAGTGGTTGCACCGCCCCTTCTCCTGGGAATGGCGCGGCGACCCAAGGAAGCCTGATCGCGCCTAATTACATACAGGGACCGCCACGCGGCGAACCCTGTTAACGCGCCAATCCGCGCAGCGTCTGCAATCGATAGCCAGCTAATCGCTGATCAGATGAGTCACCCCAGACCAACGCATTCATATTTAGACGTGATAGTTGAAGAGCTAGCCTAATGCAGATGACAATACGCATTTGTGCTGCTCGCACCATGGCCGCGTGCCCAGAGTCAGGTCTTATAAAACATACTTGGCAATCGAGCCCTCTTTTTTTTTTTTGTTTGATTTTCTCCTCCTGCTAACTGGACCCATCTCAGCGTGAACACCCTGGCAACATCTGTCCTCACTGGAAATTTCCATGACAAGCCTCCAGGGCACAGGCGGCGTGAACTACCAGGGCTTTCATTGGTGCAACTGTGCAGGGTGCAAAGTATTTTTATACGCAGAGGCTCAGCCCAAAGGTAGAGAGGACAGTTTCCTACGGTGACGACAAAGGAGGCTTTGTGTGCATTTTTTTTTAAGCCTCAGGATCGTTACGGAATCAGCGGCACCTCTGCACCCCGAGCCCCCTTTCTCCTGAAGCTGACTTCCCTCCCAGAAACACACGGCTCTATTTCAGCCGCGGTGAAAAACAGCTCTTCCCGGGGTTATGAGCAGAAATTAACCCTGCCTAGGGATGGAAAATAGTTTTCTTTTTCCAAACCATGAAAATTGTGTACTTTGGCTTTTAATGAGCAAAAACAACTAAAACCTTGTCTACAGAGGGAGGGCTCTCACAGCCAACTCCTGCTTTTTCAGGCTTTGAATACCGAGAAACGTGTTTTTTAAATATTTCCTATCACTGTCCCCAATTCGTTGCTCCACAAACCACAAACCCCTTGTGGTATCATTAACGCTCTGTGAGCACGCACTTTCTGGGCTGAAACATCTTTTCTTTCGCTGCCTGCCCTGTGTTAGGCCCGAATGATCGTCATATCGATGCCGTTGGCCAAGCACAAAGCTGTTTACTGGCTGCTCCCAGTGCTGAGCCGGTCGGTGCGCACGCACCCCACCCAATCCCCACAAAATCCCTGCACCTGTAGGCGCTGCCCGATTCTTATAGACGTGCCCAACACTAAACTAAGTGACTTAACTGATTAGGTCTTTTAATTATCTGAAGAACCCTACAAAATGTGTATTACCCCATTATACAGCAGATGACACGGAACCCTGCAAAGGGTAACTTGCGGTCACACGCCCTCCACAGCGTCTCAAACCGAATTTGTGGCAGGGCTGCTAAGACGTCTCTCTAACTGCAAATTTCAGCCTCTCCCCCCGTCTCACGGCACTCACAGGGGACTGGGTGACGTGTAAATCAACTCACCACACAGTGGGCGCAAGGCCACGCTCTCATCCCGACTGGCCTGGGACTTCCCAGATTTTAACACTGAAGGTCCAGCAGCCTGAGACCCCCTCGGTCTTGGGAAAACAGGTAAGACCCGTCCGTCACCTGTGTGACAGGTGTTTTCTGGAAAACCATCCAACAGGAGTACGGACAGAGATGGGAACCATACGCGATGCCTCAGTCATGCAAGGAACCCTGAAAACGCTGGCAAAGCTGGGGCACCGAGCCAGCGACCCCCTCCCTGAGAGTCGGGCAGCGCGGAGCAGAGCCGCTGACCAGAAGGCAGGTTCGGGAGCACTTTCGCTGCGAACACACCGACCGGGGGGCAGAGTGTCTGCTCAGGCTAAGAAGGGAAACGGATAGAAAATGATACCGAATGCAAACTAACTGAAAATAAAATTTAAATTTTTAAAGAAAAAGAAGTGAACAGGAATGTACCCCATGCTCAGCGGCAGGAACGGGGTTGCCCAGGGTTCCCCCAATGACAGCTCGAGACGGCTGTGTCTGTGTCTGTGTCCGGCACAGCCCTGAGGGTTTGCCCTGCAGTGGGTGGGAGGCCCTGCGGGGTGGGGGGGGCACTCCAGACCCACCCACCACCCCATTGCACGCGGCGAATTCTATGGCTGTGTGTTTCAGATCCAATGCAATTTGCTTTCCTTCTTCGGGATTTTTAATTCTCCTCCAACTTTGTTAGAGACACGGGAAGAACAGGCGGTCCGACGGTGACATGGGAAAGTACGCAGGCGGGAACAGAAGTGCAGCAGAGTGAGGCTGTCAAAGGAAATCATTTCTGCGGCCTGAGAACCTGGTTCAAATCCCAGGCCCGCCACTCACTGAGCCCAGGACTCCGTTTCTCTCAGCCCGGGTTTTCCTCCTCTCTACCACACAGATCATACCTGGGGGGGGGGGGGCAGACAAGTGCTCGGAAAAGTATTCCACAAGCAGTGAGTTCCACGCATGTTTGCGCATTTCCTTCCTCACAGCTGTCGGGTCTTCCCACCGAGAAAAAGGTCGGGGAAGGAGGGGGAGCTGCGTGTATCGAACGTGGAGGGAACATCACACATAATGACAGCGTGTGGGTTCAGGGGGCTGTTCCCCCCCCCCCATGGGGCCTCCGGTTGAGGAAACAGCTCACCTGCAGGGCCAGCGCCCCTGCTGGGGAACCCGGCCAATGGGATGAAAGCAGGAGTCGCATGTGATTCCCGGTGGGGGCACTGAGCCTCCTCCAGTCTTTCTCCTTCCAACGGCTTGCCCTGCAGCCCCGGTGAGGGGGAGGGCGAGGAGGGAGGCCGGGGTCCAGGACCCCACCTGGGGGGAGCGGGCCAGAATCACCACGTGGGGCTTCGCCCGGGATTGTTTGATGTCGCATCTGACGCGGCACCCTTCTCGGATGCGTCTGTCGGAGCTGTTGGCCTGCCCTGTGGCACATGGCCAAGCCGGGGGCCTGCGCTCTCAAGGCCCCCCCCACCGCGATGCCCTGCCGTGGGCGTCAGCCCAAGTGCGCAGCCCAGGGCAGGAGGCTCACGGGAGCCCCAAGACCGTGCGCGCAGTGAGCGGTAGGGCCGCAGCAGGCCCAGGGTTACCCAGCGTCCACACAAGCGACCTCTGCGGCTGCCTGCCACCTGGGACGCGCCCTCCCTCCCTCCCTCATTTCCTCCCTCCAGGGTACTTAGTTCCTGGCCTCTGAAAGTTTAGTCTTTCCATGAAAACTTGATTTTTTCATCGCGTATCCAACCGGGCACAGCCAGGAAGGCCCCAGGTCACATGCATCTACCCCACTCCACCCACAGGTGAGAGCAAAGCGCGTGCCCTGAGCCCGCGGGTTGCAGGACTCAGGGCCCCAGCCGGCTGCAGGTGACAACAGTCCCAGGTGACAAATGGTGGAGCTGGAGGTACAGGCAGAAAGGTGACCAGTCCCAAGCAGCCACCGCCTTCCCAGGCATGGCTGACACCCCGGGGCTGTGCAGACGCGTCCATGGGGACCAGACACGCAGGATGGGGGCCGCTGCGTCCCAGCGATGCTGTGTTTACCCTGCAGCTTCCCCCGCGTGTTTGGTAACAACAGTCCGTGTGCATAGTTTATAGACAACGCTTGGTGATGCGTGCTCAGATTTTCTTCTGATAGCACGTGATTTGAAAAAACGTGAAGGCCAATAAGTTCAGGCAATAAGCCGGGTGTCCTCCGCTGGCCGCAAACACCGGGCAGCGGGAATGGAAACCGCAGAACTGCCCGCTTCTGTGCCCCCGGACTTCCCCGCCGCCGGCCACAGGAAGTAGCCAACTTCATTTACATCATAGAAAAGCGTGTTTTCACTGAAGATTAAAAGCTTCAGGTTAAAAGAGAGATTGAGTCTGACGTACACTATGCCTATGTCTTCAAACATAGCAGCAGAATCTGATAAATTAAAAACCATAATCAGACAAACTTGGCAGAAAAGCCAGAACTATGAGTTGCAGGGGGAGCGGAGGGGGGGTGGGGGTGGGGAGCGAATCCTGCCGCCAAGCTTAATCACTCAGGTTACATTTAGTCTTTAAGGCCTAAATTCAAGGAACAGATGTCCTGGTACCTTCCAGAAGAAAAATTCGAGCCAAAATGTTTATGGAGTAGAGGGAAGATCAGAAAACCTTACTTCTGAACACAAAGCAGCAAGAACTTGTAAAATAAAATCATGACTGCGAATGCCACGTTGTCTGAAAGGCCCGCTCTCCATCACCCCTGAAGGCCGAGGGAAACGGGGCCAACTGTGGGAACAGGTGAGGAGACCACGCCCCCCGCCCCCCCACCTGCCCCCGCAGGTAAAGGAGCTGGACAGGGTTTTCCTACAGGCTGCGCATTAGCAAACCTGCTTCTGTTGGAACTTCCACGTGGCTCTGACCCGCCGCGTAAACAACAAGCCGAGCCCCGCAGAACGCAGTCTCAGCCCCGCGCACTTCCGAAGGCCGCTCGTCCCCAGCTTGCCGGGGCCCTGGGGGGCGCAGGCTGAGAACCAACACCCCGACCCTCCCCGTCCACCCCGGGGCAGTCGAAGCCGGTTCAGACAAACAAACAGAAATCAATAGTGTTCTCCAAGGTGGCGAAGATAATGTTGCTATGGAGCCCGTTTCCGACCCTTAGTCATCCTCCACCTGCCCACGACCCGCCGTGCGGAGGCAGCCAGCCTCCAGGGTTAACAGGAGGAGGAATAAAGTTAGGGCGGAAATGTGCATTTTCCCATGAATGCCACAGAAATCCTCCCAAAGCCTCTGCCTCCCCGACAGTGTTCTCCCGAGCAGAGACAGGGAACCACCGCGCGGATCCGCGCGGCCCCGCCTGGTGGGCCGCCGGGCCCTGGGTTCCGGCCCTCGCCCCCAGAGGCGCGCTCCAAACAAGCCAGAGATGGGGTGACCCCTGGACAGACCCAGTTTCCCCCGCGGCAAACGGCAGGAGCCTCCTGTGACATCCAGAGACGATTCTCCCGACTAGCCTGTCCCCGCCCCAGCTTGATTCCCACAGAAAAACTAGAGAAAGTTCCGCGAGCCCTGCTCCCACCAGCCCCTCCTGGCAAACGAGCCCCGACATCCACCCCGGCTCCCCTGCAGCGGGCCCCCACCCGGGGGTCGTCCCCCGGCTCGCCCGGCAGGCCTCCCTGCCTCCGCGCGGCAGAGGCAGAGACCCCGGCGGCCAGCAGCGTCCCCAGCCTCCAGTCGCCCGGAGTCGCCTCGGCGCGCGGGCTGCGCGGCGCTGCCAGCGTTTTCGGGCACCGGACGCCCCGAGTGGCTCAGAGAGACCCGGCGCCCACGTCCGGCGACCCTCCCGTCCACCCCTGCCACAGCCAGGAAACGGGAACACGAAGCAGAGGGTGGCCCGGGGAGGAGGGCCGGGGCTGGGTGTCGGCGAGGACCCTGCAGCGTCCTCACGGCTGGGGGGCGCGGGAGGGGCCCGGGAGGCCCCCGCCAACAAAGAAACTGCAAATGCCCGCAAAGTGGCTGGAAATGAACGGCACCCCCACAACCCCTCAGCCCCCGGGGCAGAGCGGGCTGCGGGGACGTGCCGCCCAGAGGGACGCAGGGCGCCCCCGAAGCCGCGCGCTCCGACACCGCGGTCTCCACAGCTCCGCTGCCTTGGTCAGGAGCCCCCGCACCGCAGCCCAAGTTCACCGTCCGCGCCCTGCTACGCTGGCCCAGCGGGGCCGGGAGCCCACAGGGGGACGCCGGCCGGAAGCCGCGCGGAGGGTGCAAGGGGCGCAGCCTGGCCGGATCGGGGGCCCACACTGCAGGACCGGTTCGGCGCTCCCGGGGTGGCGGCGCCTCTCGGCGCAACAAACTTACTTCCTGCCAGACGAGGGGGCGCAGGGTCGCCGCGCGGTGGCGGCGGCGGGGCCCAGCCTCGTCCGGGGTTTGGGTTTGGGTTCGGGTTCAGGTCCGGCCGGCGACACCGGAGCCCAGGAACGCCTCTGCACCCACCGCCCCCAGGACCATGCCCAATCCCCAATCCCCAGAGCCGGCAGCAGCTGGCACCCCACTCACCTCAGCACCTGCGCGCAGCGCCGCCACAGCCCCGGCGCGGGCACCGTCCGTGGGCCGCAGGGAGGCGAGCAGCCCACTTGCCACCAATACGGGTGGAACCCGGGTCTCCGTGCGGGGCCGAGCTCCCTACTCTCCGCGCTCGCGGCGGCTCAGAAAACCCGGCGCCAAGGCTCCAGCAGCCGACTCCTGGTCCAGGAGGAGGGGCGACGGGAGGGGAGGGGCGCCGAGGGGAGGGGCGGGAAGGGTGCGCGCAGGGGAGGGGGGCTCGGAGCGCAGGGTGCGCGCGGAAGGCAAGGGGCGCGCGCAGGGGAGGAGACGGGAGCGGGCAGAGGGATCCGGGAGCGCGCGGAAGGCAAGGAGCGCGCGCAGAGGCTAGAGGAGCGCGGAGGGGAGGCGGGGAGCGCGGCGGGCGGGGTGGGGGGGGGGTGCTCTGGCTGCGCGGGGCGGGCTGAGCATGCTCCGTGCGCGGGCCGGGAGGAGGTGCGGCCCTACACCTGCTGGCCCTTCCTGGGGCAGACTCCCAAGCCCCGCGCTCAGAAAGGGAAAAGGCATCCGGCCTGAGCTTCAGACACCCAGAGAGGACCTACCTGTTTCTCAAACTGGAAAGATCCCGGGGCGATGCCGCTTTCCTTTGCAACGCGCGTATTGAGGCCCAAGGATGCGCAACACGCCCGCGTCCTCACACCTCCGGCTGCGGAGAGACGCGGGATCCAGGGGATCTCTGAGGCGCACAGCCCCTTTGCTTTGGGGCTGACAATCGCCGAGGCCAGGGGGCTGGGGTGAAGGGAAGACACTAAACTTGGGAAGCCGGAAGAGCGGACTTTGGGAAGGTCTACCTGCCTGGCCTCAGGCGGAGGGCGCCGGCCAGACAGAAGGCGTTCCCGACCGGGAGTCTCACCGTGCGAGGGGCTTGCAGCGGGTGAGGTGGGTGGGGAACTGTCGCGATGAACTAATGCCAGGGTCAGTTTGCGGTGGGTGCGCGCACAGGGAAAGCTTTGTGTTCAAAAGCACGTGCTTGGGGCAGTGGTGTTGCCACGGTCCATATGCAGTAGGAATCTACTGTTTCCCCGCAGAAACGGCTCCCTTCACTCCAGCTCCAAACCTCCGGGCAGCGGTAGCGATGAGGCCAGAGCCCTACTCCGCCCTCACCACGCCGCGCAGGGAGGGAGCGAGGGAGGGTGGGGCGGGGGGCGCTCCTGGCAGGCCGGAGCCCGGGACTGTGCTGATCCTGCAGCTTCCTGCGCTCTGCACAGCCTCGCAGACCCACCCTGACGTCGCCGTTCTGCCGAAAAGGAGTTTACCGAACACCGTTTTTAAACCACTGTAGTGAGCAAGCACACACCCAGCCCCCACAAACATGACCGGCTGCCTCCTGAGCGCACAGAGTTTTCTGTTTTGTTTCTTAGTCCCCGTTTGGGACGTAGACGAACTCACACGTGGAGGGAGG
Organism: Anoura caudifer; assembly: GCA_004027475.1. Taxonomy (NCBI): domain Eukaryota; kingdom Metazoa; phylum Chordata; class Mammalia; order Chiroptera; family Phyllostomidae; genus Anoura; species Anoura caudifer. The sequence goes on along the minus strand of PVKU01002813.1, from coordinate 72,098 downwards.
GGGCCTGGTCACATTTTTTCACCACTTGAAATCCTTCCTTGTTGCTGATATTGATGGGAAGGAAAGGAGTTGTTGTCCCCCCCCCCAGATCTCCTGATTGGTTAAAACTGGAGGGGTTTTAATCTTCCCCTCCCCCCGTGGGGTTTCTCTCTAGCAGCTCTTTCGCAAAACTAGTGGGTGCCGGAGCCTTGGAACGCAGTGGTTGCTCTCCGCACCTAACTGGTTAAGATGAGTTGTCTCCCCTGGCTTTGAAGGCTTGCGTTTTTTTTTCTGCCAGGACCACGACTTACAATGTGATGTCTTTGAGATGATTTTTCTGCACGGAGTCAGTTACAGATAAACATGAAGACGTTTAGTAAAAATATGTAACAAAAAAATGACTGGCCGGAAGATTTCAGACAAAAATCCTTCCTATACATGCATACTCTTTTAACATGTTCGGGTAAAAAAACAAGTGACACTTTGGACTCAAAACAAAATTTCAAAGAATAAAGGGGGCTGTCACATTCCCCCAAAGAGAGGGCAAATTGAAGCAAGCAATTTTCTCAGTGTTAGGAAGATTTTGGCCAAAGTTCTTTTAACAGCGTTTCTAAATTCCACACGAAACCATCTTCTCTTTATTCTTCCCTTTAACCCTTCTGGGTCTACCTCCTGCATGTGCCAGGCGGCGGGCTCTAGTGGGTGCTGGGGAGCTGGCCATGGCGGCCGACACAGCGTCTGCAGCGCACCCCGCCCTGCCGGTGCGAACCGGCATCTGTCTTCCTGGGAGAGACAGATCTGGGGCTCAGAGGGGACGCCAGCTCCTCGTTAGGATGAGAGGCACTCTCCTTGTCACCAGCAGGGCCATGCCGACCAGCGCCTCCCCAACATTTCCTGAGGACAGCAGGCATGTTAGAGGCAGCCGGCCAGGGGCCAGCCCCTTTTCTGCAGCCCGCAGGGAGACCTGGAGCTCAGCTGAAGCTCCCAGGACTGGGGTGGTGGTGGGGGGGGTGGTTCCTAGGAGAGCCAGCCCTGCCAGGAGACAGGAATGGTTTATTTTGATGACCACATCCTCACACGAGTGTCCCTGCGTATCCTGACCTTGGCTGGTGTCAGTTCCTTGCTTGGGGAAGCGGTCACTGGGGTTAGAGGGGAAGTAGGGACGGGAAGGAATATTCCAAAGGAATGCACCGGTACTGCAGGCCGCAAGTTCGGTGCCCTGGCCTGCATCCACGCTCCATGCAGGGACGCACGGGTACTTCTCACGTGACCTGCAGACCCCCCTCACCGCATCACAGTGGGGGGGCTCTCTTGCCCACGTCGCCCAGGCAGCAGGTCGGTGGGGAGCTGCAACACCCCCAGGACAGCCCCCCAGGGATTATTTACACATATATGTGAAGCTTTACTTCCAGGTCCTGTGATATAGGAGCGTCCATGCGGATCCAAGGTCACCTTTCATCATCATTGAATTGGTCCAAACGAGGCCTGATAACTCTTCAGGGACACGGACACTGGAAACACTTTGGACCTTTTGGAGACGGGGGCGGAATGCCTCATCGGGTGAGACCAGCCATGTGGTGGGTCGCACCAGTCCAGAAAGGACATCCATCTGTCCACTTTTGTTACCACTCCCCTTCGCACCGGGGGAGGGGAGAGGATGGGGCTCCCAGAAGAAGGGGTGCACCTCTTCTGGCCCCTGCTGACCTGATGCGGTCACGCGAGCCCGCAAACACCGTCTTTCTTCTGAATGGCGTGACTAACGCCACGCGCAGGGCACCTCAGTCAGAAAGAGCACGACTTGGTTTCCCGGTAATTGTTTGTGTTCAGCGTTCTAGGTCCCTGGTTAGGTCTCCGGGGATGAACCAGCACTTGAATCCTCTCCCTGCCTTGAAACTAACTTCAGGGTCACTTTAAGGAAGAGGATACAGCAAGTTTTCTAAAGACTGAGTCGTGACCAGTTTGCACGCAGGGTCGCGCCCCAGCGGAATACCCAGAGCTCAGGTGAGGACTCCCCGACCAGCCTTCCTAAGCTCCCTGCCACGCCATTGTGTTAAGTGACACAGATGCCCCAGCTTCGAACTGAGGGCAAGGGCTGCAGAGTGGGATGGTGACAGTTATCGGATTAGCACACAAAAGCACAGGGAGTCCCCTGGGAGGCAGGGACAGCTGAGTCCCAGGAAAGGACTAACCTGGCACCCCAGCCAGGCTCCTCACGAACGCAGCTTGTGCGAAGCCCTGAATCAAAGAGTTGAAAAGGTTTAGATTAGTAAGCTCAGTAATTAATGCATGTAAAAAGCTACCGTTCCAGGCATGGGGACATTTGACAGCCCCACCCTGACTCCGGGAGAGCCGTGAGCAGTGCCACCTTCCAGCCTGGGAGGGCTGCGGGCGATCAGATGGGTGGGGGTGGGGGGGGATCTGTGCCCCTGCCCTCCAGGGCAGGAACACCGCCTCCCAGGGCGCACACACAGAATCCCAGCCGCAGAGGAAGGGGTGCCAGGAAAACCACCGGCTGCACGTTTATCTGAGTGACTTCTCCCTGAATTCCACGCCCTGGACCTACACTGTTCTTTTTATAAAAAAGAGGCCGGCTTGGGATGAGATGTACGATGGCCTGCCAGGGCACATAACCCGCCATCTTCTCGGATCGCCGGCATCCGAGTAAAGCGCCCACAAAGATTCAGTCCTTGTCTCCACTTCTTGGTTCTGGGGGTGACCGGCCACACAAAAAGCCAGCTTTTCCGGTTTCAGAAACCGGAACCCACCAGCCCTGCCCGGCTCCGCGCTTTTTCTACCAACTACAAAAACGAAAGTTCCTGAGGTTTTTACTTTGTGGGAAGTGTTTACAGTTGGTTTCTTTGTTAGAAATTCAGGACAGAGGTCTCAGCCCATACTAGGAAGCTCTGTCGGGCGCCCCCAAGGATCCCTGTTTTCTGGGGCGCACACCCTTCTTTCCTTCCTCCCCTTTAACTGTGGGCTCGGCCTGCTGAGCCTCTGTTCTTGTCTCACTAAGGTGGTGGATGTCACTGGCAGGATTCAGCTCCACAAACAACTGAGGCTCCCTCCCTGGGTGTTCTCTTTCTCTGAGGTCACCGCTTCCAGGGGGAGGGACTCACTCAGGCTAAGGAACAGCCCACAGGGCACAGAGCCAGGGCCTTCGGAACTCACACGGGTTCAGAAGTGGATGTTGAGGCCTCCCAGCAGCCGTGTGCGTGAGCCAGAAGCAGAATTTCCAGTCCCAGCAAAGTCCTGAGATGATGGAATCGCTGGCCAACCGCTTGACCTTGGCTTTGTAAGCGACCTTCAGCCAGAAGCATCCCATAAAGAGGACCCAGATTCCGGAACAGCAAAAACACCGCATGGCGTGTTGGTTTAAGCCCCTAAATTTTGCTGTAACTTCTTCCTCGGTGCCAGATAGGTAAGGCACCCCAGAGATATTCGGATGGGGTGAGTTTGGGGTGCCTGGGATTCATCGTCACCTTTCTGTGAACCGTGGTACTTGCAGGTGAAAGAGCTGCAAAGAACTTGGACTTCATCAAATCATACACTCTTCAATTTTTGGTAAACAATGGATACTGTATTCACCTACTTCCTAAAACATTTTCATGCAGTACGTATTGTTTCAATATCATTTTCTTCACTCACAATGCATAACGTGTCCTGAAATTTTTTTCTTATCACTAAGTAGTTTTCTGGGCCATAATTTGAAAAAGCTGCTTAATATTCCATTTTAGATACTACGAATTAATCGATTCTCAATTGTTGAACATTGAGTGAAGTGTGCATCTCCCACCATGTTAAACAACACGATTGTTCAACAAAACATATTGAAGTTACGTTTTACACACATCCTTTATCATTTCCTTAGAATAAGTGCCTAGAATTCCAACCACCACTTGAAAAAGTTCTGGGATCTTGCTCATTCCTCATCGTTAGATACTCCAGTCGGTGTTCATGATGTCCAATAATTAAAGGTAGGGGAGGGCTCTAGATCTTCCTGACACCTTGCAAATAGTGTGGTAAACTGTGTTAGAATAAGCGTCGAAGGAAAACGCTGCCCCCGTAAGGTCTCAGCAAGCAGCTGTGCACACTGAGCTCAGTCAGGTGCAAACCCCTCTCCTCCGGGCCCTCCAGCAGCCCTCTGGACGAGAGGTGCGTGAGACTCCGCAGGGTTGCGAGTTAGCATTCTAAGCATTCTTAGCGGACTCAGGCCACCGGTCCTCTGGAAATCACCGCCCCACACCCGGCCGGTTGCCGTCCAGCCCCAGGGCACCCTCCCTCGGAATCCAGGCTGCTGGGCTCACCGGAGTCTCGAAACCTGTCCTGCCACAGCTGAATTTACGGTGATATTTCTCATCAAACCCTATCTTGAGCACCGTAATTTCACCGGGGAGTAATCTTTGCTACCTTCAATTAGGCCAATTAACAAAGCTTTTATCATTGATCTTAAATAAAGTTAATTGAATCTCGTGTGGCTTTCTGATAAAGGCTTTCGGATGTTAAGTACTCACCTCTGGAAAAATTTCCCTGATTAGGGAACTACAAATATTAGCCAATCAGAGCAAGAAGGTAGGTTGAAATGAACATGCACACATGCACGCACACGCGCACACACAGAGCCATCGGCCGCACATCACACTATTCCAACATTTTCGAACAGACCAGACACGACATGGCAAAGTTGTGCCCACTTTAGTGTGAAGTTTATTCGTTTCGCCAAATTTCATGTCAGATTAATCTCTCATCAGCAGTAGCTTTTCTCAGCTCCTCGCATTCTTGCTAACGGAGAGGTGCAATTTTATTTCTCTCCTTTCTTTATTAGCAGAGAGGTGACACTTTCCACACAGGCTCGTTATACGTAGGCTGGTATTTTAGGAAATACCAGTTCCGGTTCTTCCCTTCCTTACCGTGGCATCCACCTGTATCCTAGAGATCTGTCAAAGAGTTTGGTAGGTGTAAGATAATAAACGTTTATCTGTTGCAAATATTCCTGTTCGCTTCCTAACATTAGAGATACACACATATTTTATGTTCTTGTACAACCAGCTCTATTACCTCTTTCTTATATTTCTAGCTTTTCCCACTGGTGTTTAGACATCCCAGTGATGATGTGACGGAGGCACAGATTACTGAATGTTGACCACAAGGTTAATCAACACACCCTTCACCTCACTCCATTACCATTTAGGAGGACTTTACTTACGGTGAGAACACGGGGGTTACCCCCTCCCGACTTCCACCCGTGCCAGGCAGCACCTGGGCTCCACCTCAGGTCCCGGCACGCCCCCTCTGACCGCTCACCCTACAGTTTACAGTCCCGCCGGCACCGCCGGGGTCCCTTTTCCCCACGTCCCCCCAGGCAGGTGGTGTCCCTTGTCTTTTTGTTGATGGCCATTCCAGCAGGTGTGAGGTGACCTCTCAGAGCGGTTTTGATCTGCATTTCTCTGATGATGAGCGATGCTGAATAGTATCTCTTTGTCTACCTGTTGCCCATTTGTGTGTCTTCTTTGGGAAAACAGCTATTCACTTCCTGTGCCCACTATCATACATGTTTCTTATTTCTTGCTTCAGATCTGCTGAGTAGATTTAGGTGTTCCAATGTTAGGCTCATCTGCATTGACAATTGTCATAGCCTCCTGATACATTCACCCCTTTGTCATTGTATAGTAACCTACTTTTCGTCATTTCGGTTTTCAACTTACAGCCTGTTTCGTTTGATGTAAACATAGATAACCCTCTTGTCTCTTGGTTGCCATTTGTGTGGAATAACTTTTTCATCCCTTCACTTTGAATTGATGTATGTTCTTCGTCTGAAGTGTCCTGATTTTTTTTTAGGCCAACCAGCTGCCCTACGACTGTTGATTAGAGAATTTAGTCCAGTTACATGTAATGTAGGTATTGACAGGTAAGGGCTTACGGATGCCATCCTGGCGTTTTCTGCCTTCGAAGTTAGTCCCCATGCCCCTCGCTTGCTGTCTGGTTGACGATGCTCCAGAGCGGCATGGGGGTCCCCTTCTCTCTCCCTTGTTGTGTACCCTGCAGGGTTTGCTTTGTGGTCCCCCGAGGCTGACATGAATCTCCTTATGGGACTGACAGGCCATTTCAAGGTGGCAACAACTTAACTTCGACCACATACAAAACACTCTTACCCCCCCCCCCAACATTTTACATCTTTGATGTCACCATTTACAGAACTTTATGTTGTGTTTTTCCAGGAGTTTTTGGCTTCCGGTCTCATGGTCAGAACTTTAGTCCATGTTGACTTTATTCCTGTGTAGGGTGTATGCCAGTAGCTTAGTCTCACTCTCATGCATGTGGCTGACCAGTTTTCCCCACACCATTTATTGAAGAGACTGTCTTTCACCCATTTGACATGCTTGGCCCCTTTGGTATAAATTAATTGACCACGTATAGTGGGCTTATTTTTGGCAATTTATTATATTCCATTGATCTCCGAGTCGGTTTTTATGCTAATATCACACTGTTTTGATTACTGTGGCTTTGTAATACAGTCTGAAATCAGGGATCACGATGCCTCCAAGCTTTGTTCTTCTTTCTTAAGATTGCTTTGGCTACTCAGGATCTTTTGTGGTTTTATACAAATTGTTGGTTCCATTTCTGAGAAAAAATAGCATTGCATTTTGATAGAGATTGCATTGAACCTGCATATTGCTTTGGGTAGTATGGGCACTTTAACGATATTAATTTTCCCATCTATGAACATGAACTATCTTTCTATTTATTTGTGTGTCTTTTTCAGTTTATTTCATTAATGTCTTGTAGTTATCAATATACAGGTCTTTCACTTGCCCGGTTAATTTAAGCCTTGGTATTTTATTCTCTTGGATGCAATTATAAATGGGATTGCTTTCTTAATTTCTCTTTCTGAAGGTTCATTATTGGTGTAAAAAATGCAACAGATTTTTGCATGGTAATTAAATATCCTGCAATTGTACTGAACTTTTTATTAGTTCTAACAGCTTTTCATGGAGTCTTTAGGATTTTCTATATATAATATCATGTTGTCTGCAAATAGTAGTTTTACTTCCTTCTTTGCAATCTGGATGCCTTTCATTTCTCTTTCTTGCCTGATTGCTCTGGCTACGATTGCAGTACTGCGTTGAATACCAGTAGTGAGAGAGGGCATTCCTCTCTTGTTCCGGATCTGGGAGGAAAGCTTTCAGCTTCTTACTATTGAACACGACGCTAGATGTTAGCTTGTCATATACGGCCTTCATTGCGTAGAAGTGTGTTCCCTCTCTACCTACTTTCTTGGGAATGTTCTAAATCATAAATGAATGTTGGGTTTTTGTCAAATGCTTTTTCTGTTGAACGTTGACTGATTTGTGCATGTTCAACCATCTTTGCATGCCTGGAATACACCTCATTTCATCATGGTGAGTGATCCCCTTAATCAATTGCTAAACGTGGTCTGCAAATATTTTGTTGAGGATTTTTGCATCTGTGCCCATCAGGAGTATTGACCTCCGATTTCCCGTCTTTACTTTTTGTGGCGTCCCTTTCTGGCTTTGGGATCAGAGCCAGGAACACATGACTCCTCTCCCCTCCCCACCCCCAGCTCCCAGGGGAAGGATGCGACACCCTTCTGGGGGGCCCTCAGCATGCCTGGCCTTCTTCCCTCCTCCTCCGTGCAGTGGCGAGATGCCAGTGGGGTGTGGCTGACAGGTCGGGGTTGTCTTCTGCTCCCCAGCTGTCCACCGTGGAGCCGAGGTCCTGCCTCCATCACGGCAGGCTGAGAATGCCGGGGTCCTAGTCCCTGCAGCCCCCACATTTGTAGGGTGGGTGACCGAGTCCAGAGAGCTAAGGCCCTTGTCCCCACCCAGAGCTCTGACATGGGGGGGGGGATGGCTCAGAGAGAATCACGTCCTTGTCTCCATGGTGCTGCATTTTTGCCCCAGGGGGAAGCAGAGCCATGAGGCGGCAGCGCTCTCTGCAAACCAGAAACAGCAGCAACAAAACACCGAGCTTCTGTGAAAGGGTGTGCAGAGGCCCAGTTCCAAGGGTGCCGTCAAAACCGTGGAAGGAGGCTGGTAGCTTCCTGAGGGATTTTAGGTAAACGGTAGGCCAGTGAATTCACCGGAGAAAGATGGCTAATGGGAGGCTTCCTGGCCCAGAACAGACCTCAGCACAGACCTCAGCACTGACCTCAGCACTGACCTCAGAAGGTCCCTCCTAAAGGAACCATATGTAACCGGATCAGACTCAGTCTGGGGAGTGACTGCACCCCCGGGCGTTGTTAAAAGCAATCGAACAGACAGCTGGAAGTCAGTAGAGCTTGACGGCTGGACGTGTTCAGGGAAAAAGAGAGTCTGACACGAGCCCCCCTAAAACCACTGTCACCCCAGGGCCGGAGCGGCACATGTGGGCATGCCAGGCCTGTGCCCCCTGAGGAGCAACTAAATCCTTACAGTGCGAGAGAAATGGACTTCACCTCCGGAGTCCGATGGGTGGCGAAACAGCAATGACAAACACCCAGCGCTGAAGGGGACCTTCCACACAATACATTGTTTAAAGTATCCGGTTTTCAGCCTAAAAGCTACAGGACATGCAAAGAATCAGGCAAATAAAATCTGCACAACTGAGAGGAAGAAAATTGGGCAACAGAAATCACCCATGAGGGGGACCAGATTTCAGACTCAACAGAGGAGACTTCAGTGTGGCCGGCAGGAGCGTGGGGCACGGCAGGAGCGTGGCATCAGGGCATCAGGGGGAAAGTGCCAGCGAGGACATGGAGACAGGGAAAGGGGCTGGAGCTCTCCCTGGGGCTGGGCAGGGTCACGAGTGAAGAGCGGTCTGGCCCTCCAGGCGCAGAGCAGTGCTGGGCGCGCAACCGCAAAGCGGGAACCACCGGCATGCCCACCGGAAATGCGTGCCCAGGCTGGGGTGCACGCACAGCTGGGGAGCATGTGGCCGTGACAGGAGCACAGCAGTGGCAGGTGACGCCACACCACAAACTTTGAGAACTTGCTAAATTAAGGGCACTGGTGGCAAAGACCAGGCAGGCTGTGGGGTTCCGTTCTGATGGATGTCGACTAGCAGTTGGGAGGGGCTGGGGGCCAAGAGGGCAAAGGTTAGAGAACGTGGAACGTCCTCTTGGGGCGGTGGACGTTGGCTTCGGGGAGAGTTGCACAACTACGTGAATTCACGAATGACCAATGTGTGGCATGTGAATTATATCAATAATGCTGCTACCGAAAAACCTCCTTATTTTCACCTCAACGGAACATAGGTACCCACCCATAGGCTCTCCTGTCATAGTTAGGACTGTACTTTTGAAAATGTTAGTTGTTAATTCATCTGGCATTGATTTTGGTTTATAGGTGATAGTTATGTTTCAACTTTTTTTTGAAAAGTTGCTTATTAAATGATCAATCTGTTGTTCCGATATCATTGTACGGAGCAGTTCACCATACTGCTGTCCGCCCTACCTTTGTAAGGGAAATAAGGTGGTCCTTTGAATTAGGCAGGAAAAGGTTCATTAAAAAGAACACAGTTGAGATGCTGAAGGCATTGTCTTCAGGATACAGCACTCGGCTGGAAGCATTTCGCTCAAAGATCTTGCTCTGAGGGGGAATGAGTACGACAAAAAGGTGACCAGCCCATGGAAAAGAAGCAGCTTCCCAACACAGGGAGAGTCTGATTGCTCTCGGGAGAGAAGCCCAGGGTCGGAGCAGCGGTGGGGGTGGGGGCGGGGCCGGGACTCAGCAATAAGGAGTTGGCTGCTGATCCTGGAATAACACCAACCATGCGTGTTCCAGCTTCCTAACAAGTCTGTCTGCAGCACGTCTGAAATGCTGGCTTAGTTTCTTGATAAAACACGACATGTGTTTATATATTCATCGTAGATTCATCACATATATGATTTGTTCTTATATTCTTGGAGTCATGTACCAGCATCGTTCTGTTTAATTATTACGTAGGATATATTTAACTCTTTGTTAGAACAAGCAAACTTTTGAGTATTCTTTCACTTTGGTTTCTTGGCTACTTGGGGTCATTGATCCTTCTGAACAAACATGGAAATGATTTTGTCAGGTTCAAAGTTACTACGGATTTGTTTACCGGGATTGTGTAAAACACGGGGAGGTGACGATGATGACGATGACACTGAACAGTCGCAGACTGAGTGCGCTGGAGGAACCAGAGGACAGACCCAGAGGACAGACCCGGAGGACAGATCGAACCCTTCCGCACCCTATCAGCTGACCTTCACGCCTTCCTGAGGCCGTCGCGCGTTTGAAGAGTTTAAGTTGTGGAATATGCACGTGGAGAAGTGCATAAACATAAACATCGTGATCCATGAATTGTTACGAAGTGCACATCTGTGCGACCAGGAAACCCACCCCTGCTGAGCTCGGCCAGCCCCTGAAGCCCCGAGACCCCTCCGGGCCGCGCCCTCCCTCGGGATGACCGCACCTGACTGCGAACGGGCATTATACTTTGTTATCTTTCCGGCGTGCTTCTTGAATTCTCATAGAGATGAGTTTTATTTTTTTAATTCCAGTTTGATGATCTGTGTCTTTTAAGTGTAGCAGTTTTTCCATTTACACTTCTGGGAAGTGACAGAAAGGCAGTAGGCACGCAGCAGCATCGTGCCCTGTCCCCTGGGTGCAGGGACCGCCCCCCCCCCCGGTCCCGCCCTTTCTGCTGGACTCCTCAGTCCCTCCTTGGGGCTCTCGGCTCCGCCCCATGAACGACCGTGAAACAATCCACATGAAATGGTCCGTTTTGCAGCTAGATGCGAGTCTTACCACTCTTCCTGCAGAAAATGACTCGCTCAGAGGTGACCTTCATACCCAACAGCCTGCAGACTGCGGCCTCGGTTGTTTTTCTGTTCAAATGACTAGTGTTTGGGTTTTTGACACGTAACACTTCTAACAGCTTTATGGGGTTACCTTCAAATGTTGGGGGGCATTCCAAACCCCCAAAGCCACATGTGCAGAATGTCCCAGCCAGCCCCCCTCTCCCTCCTTTGTGTCAGACAGCGGTGAGCTTGGGCCCAGCGCAGAGGACGGCTCCCCGGTCACCGTCCCAGCCCCCTGAGGTCTGAGTGAGGGGACCTCAGAGCCGCTCAGGGCTGGGTCCTTATCTGAGGCTCCCACTCGCTTTGAGAGTGTTTTGCCAGCTGGAAGGACAGGTGACAAGAGGCAGTTTTACTTCCCCGCCTGGCGAGGCCTGGGCCTCTGCATTTCCTCCCCATTCTGCCATCATGGGGACACCGTGAGCCGTCTGTGACAGACCGCCTCAGACAGACGGACACACCTCCGTATCGCTGCAGGTTACTGTCTCGCCCACCCTGAGCCGCAGAGGGCGGCCCTTTCTGTCCCCCACCCCCCGTCTCCCAGAGGCTTCCCACCCCGGACTCCCCGCCCAGGGCTTCGGCCTTCGCTCAGGAGCACATCCTGGAGCTGCCGGCAGGCTTCACATGTTTGCTGGGCCCTCACTTTACATGCTAATTTCCATGTCGGTTACCTGCTGCTGCTCGGCAAACTGCCCCCAGAGTTTAATTCCTTCAAACAGCAATCAGTTCATTTGCTCACGATTCTGAGGGTTCAACAACCTGGGCTGGACTTAGCGGGTCCCCCGGCGTGACTGACACCCCTGTCCCAGGCGTGGGGGGGCCGCCTGTCTGCTAGCCGGGGCTAGTGACTCCCTGGGCCTCTGTGCCTGCGTGTCTCCCTCCCCCGGGAGGCCAGCCCCAGCGCGTCACACAGAGCAACAGCGGGGCAGCCAGACTGCCAAAGCCCACCTCACATGCTCCCCTATTCTCACTCTGAAATCGAGTGGCCGAGGCCAAGGCTGGCCCGACGGAGCGAAGCACTAAGCGCACCTGACCGCTTCCTGGCAGACGCAGGGACCGGTCACCTTGCGAAATGGCTTTCGCTCAGAGGTGGGAGGGATTCCAGCTACTTTTCTGTGCGTGTGTGCTTGTTATGACATCTGTCCTATCATTGGTAGACCTTTTAGAACCTGCGACTCCATGTCTTTTTAGGTTTGGTAAAACTGTCAGGCACCATGTCCTCAAATATTGCCTTGCCTGGTTGGGTGTGCAGTCTCCCTTCGAGCCCCGATTACCCGTGCGCTAGACGGGCTTCCTGTACCTCCTGCCTGTACCCCCGCCCCTCTGCAGGTGTCTTCTCGTGTGGCTTCCGCCACGCAGTCTGACCTTCTCTGCTGGTCTCTATCTTAGTCTCCGGTTGTGTTCGAGCTGCTTTCGGACTCATCCAAAGGGCTTTGCGATCTTGGCCGTTTCGTTTCCCAGGCCAACCGGCGCTCCGAATGCCCGGTCTTGTCTATCTTGCCAGGAATATCCTCGGTGAGTTGAACGCCTGGTTCTCAGGGCCGCCCTTTCTCCGTCCCCCAGGGGCCCATCTCGGGGATTCTGGGCTGCTCTTTGCTTTTCTGTTGTGTGGGCTTCCCTTCTCCCGTGCCCGCGTCTTTTCGATTCCGTGGGAGACATTTCCTACGAAAAGCTATAGACACAATTTGAGGCCTAGGGTAGTGATACAGTTTCTCCAGGGAGTATTTATGCTTGATTTTGGCCAATGGCAGGGCCCCTGGCAATCTGGGATCAGCGCCGTGCCATGGGGGGGGGTGTCCCAGGTCAGCTCCTCAAGGGCACCTCTGCAGGGCCCTGAGCCCCGGCGTGAACGGCTTACCTCCGTCCTTCTGGGGGAGACCCGACCCCCCTTATCATGTTGAAAATGCTGCTCATTTCCGCTGTCTTTCAGCTCCTCTTCCACAGAGGGAACGAACTTGAAGGAACAACGCCAATGCCCCAACCCCGTTCGGGCTCCCCTTCCTGGATTTCCCCCTTCTGAAAGATCTTCACTGCCTGGGAGCTCGCCAACGCCTGGCGGCAGGCTTCTTTTAAAAAAGACTTTCAACTCGACATCAGTGGGAGAGGAGCTCCGAGTTACCGAGCCGGCCCTGACCCAACACGCGCAACCAGGTCATCGCTACCGCTGCCCTGCGTCACCGAGGAGGGAGGGGCCTGCCAGGGCTCCCACCTCTGATGAGGGAAACATGGAGGGAAATTGACCTGTTTACAGTTCGAGGATTTCCAATTCAGTGGTGCTCAATTACTTGGCAATTATAGATAGTTACAGAAAAGAAAGGAGAGAAGCAACATCTGCCAAGAACTTTATTCGGATAATTCAGTTCAATTAATATCTATTAAGCACTTATTACGCGCTAAGCAGCCAGCAGAGCCACGGGAGGCGGTGGCGAAGACGCACACCGCGCAAAGACCGCCTCCCTCGACTCTCAGTGTCGCGGCTGTCGAAGGTTATTGTACCCCACCAACCGCGCCGTCATTACCGCTGCTCAGTATATGGCACCTAGGAGGGGTTATTTTGGCTCAAATGCCAATTCTGTAGAACAAACGTATATTTATAACCAGACATAAATATTCACTACCCCATCTGCGTCGCAGAAATATCATCTTCCTGAGCTTGTAACGTGGTGTCTCCCCATTAGAGGCTAAGGGTCCTTGTACCTGATCACGAGGGGCAGGTGTTAAAAAGCAGACTTCTGGGTCCAGCCCAGTTTAAGGAAATGAAACTGTTTTTGTAAGGCCCTGGGAAGCTGCAGAACCACCCGGGTGATTTCCACGCACATTAAATGTGGGTATCCGCTGCCCTCGATGGACAGGTACGCTGTAGCTCTCTTACAAAGGGCTCTCATAACTTATTCATTTTTTCTTGGCCATTTTACCCTTTCTCGGGACTTCAATTACCACCTGTATTCAGAAAAATATCAAATCTCAACTTTTCAATCTAAACTTTTCTCCTGAGACCTGGACCTGGATGTCCATTTGCCTTCTGCACAAATCCACGTGGACCTTCCATGGGCAGGAAAGCGAGGATGCGCCGACATTCTTGGCTGGTTCCTGGCTCGATCCCCTCACACGCACAGGCCCCCCTTGTTGTCCTCAGAGGCAGGTGACCCAGGGTCCATCCCACCGGCCAGACAAAAGTGCGAGCCACCGGCCTCCGCCTCTTCTCCTTGGCCTCGCTCGGTATTTCGATGAAATAAAAATCTGGTTCAGTAGACTCCATCAACATGCCCGATCAATCCAATTTTTTCCATGCCCCTTGACATGATACTGGTTTTAGACTTCTCTTGGCTGGGAAATAGCGAAAACTCACTAAACACACACACACACACACACCCCCCTCAGCTTTAGGGTTCTGATACTGCGACCCTGAGTAAGGCTTGCCCGGCGTGATGGTGAAAACTCACATACCTGGGCCCTAGCTCATTCCCGTTAAATTTCAGGTATGGAAGTGGAGCTGGAGTCCTTCAAAAAGAAATATCTCCAGGCAATTACCATGCAAATATAAGCGCCAGGCCCTCTGCTTATAGGGCCAGAGACTTTCCCTGAAGAGGCACGGGGCTGAATGCGGCAGCTGCCCGGTGGGAAGCAGGAGGCCCTGGCACGCCCAGGGAGCTGGCCTGTGAGAGGAAGCGGGGGGATCGCACAGCCCCAGCCCCTCCCTGCTCAGAGAAACAGCAGAGGCAAACTAGGTCACCCGGCCGGTTAGGGACAGACTCAGAAAAGGGAGCCAGAGCAGGGGGCCCTCAGTCCAGCCCCCTGTCGAAAACTAGGGATGATTTTAGGAAAGTCATTTATACAAATGAGCATTTGGTAGTGAGATTAAGCCACTCAATGTTATTGTTCATGTAAAACATAAATTACTCATGGTTTTTTTTTTGTAAAAATATATACTAATAAAACTAGCTATTTACTTAAGCACTTTATGTGCAAGATCTCTGAATCCTTCTGGAGTCCAGTGAGCATTTCCTGTTACAGGAAAAATGTACTTTGTAGGTTTTTAACGTAACCCACAGTCGTAGCAGCGATAATTGTAACCGTAAGGCAAGACCGTGGATGGGAAGCCCCCAAAGCTCTCCCACTTAACGAATGCCAAGAAATTCTAATTGAGATTTACGTTCTAAAAAATTATCTACCTAGAAGTCTGAAAGGAAGAAGACACTTGTTTAACTTCATTATCTAGCTCTGAACTGGAAACTGTGGTTTTAAAAAGGTAGTAATGGTCCCTTTCCAATTATTAGAGACATGTATTTTAGAAAAGAGATGTTTAAATGCCTCATTAAAACTTGTTCAAAATGTCTTGCATAAACAGAAAAAAAAAGTGTTTCAAACTCGGAAAAAAGAGCAGCCTCAGGAAGATTTGTGAAACTCAAGATGACATTGGCAGTCTAAGTTTTCTCAAAAACCTCCAGCAGATTGTGCCATGGCTGGAGGGACGTGAGCAGTGGGTCCTTAGGCGGGTGGAGCGCCCAGGGCCCCCCACCCCTGCAGCCCCCGGGGGGCCCCAACCCTGCCTGCCATGGAACCGAGCCCCCTGCTTCCCCGCAAGTCTAGACGTCTTTATTCTGCGCTGTGCGTTGTGGATTTTGGACATTTCAAATTTTATTATTTTTGTTGAAAGAGTGCTGAGGTGTTTGTTTGTTGTTTTTTTCTGGAGGGAACGTAATTCATCGCTGGTGCACTTTAATCTCATCCAGGCTCCATTCTGAACTTGTTACGATGGATTTCCTTTGGTTGCCGCTGGTTCTCGGGCGGCACTGTTTGTCCTTGAACCTGTTCCTTTGGGTTGCAACGGAAAGCTCAATTTTTTTTTTTTTTTTTTTTTTTTTTTTTTTTTTTAGCCAAGCAGCTTTAAGTTGACAAGATTTTAACTCAAAACTGCATCTCCCTCGTATCCGGCTGTGGCAGAAATCTCTGGGTAGATATTTAACCACCCAGATGTTCATTTATGACTTAATTTTTTTTTAACCCGCACATTTGCCGTTTAGGACTCAGCCAAGAATATGACATAAGTCCGCACTCGTGTCTGGGATGGAGCCGTCTGTGGTGCAGAACGCTGCCCTGTTTCGCCCTCAGTTTTAACCCGCTCCGGCGGTTCCGAACTGCGGCCGCTGTCTTCCAGCCCTGACGGCTGCCCCTTCACCTTTCCCCATGTGTCAGCGTGACCTGGGACAGGGGCTCAGGGGGCGCTCGGCTAGACGTGGCGTACCCCTGATGTCACTCCCTTCTTCCACAGGCTTCTCCTGGTTCTCTGACGGGGAGTAACACTCCCTGACAGAGGTGGAAGGCCTCCCCCCAGTTGTGGTTGTTCCAGAACCCCTGTCCGACACCCCAGATCTCAGCCGCGCTGCCTCTGCTCCCCGAGTCTGTGCATCTTCCTCAGCTGCCCCTTGGAACGTGCCTGGTGATCCCGAGCAGGAAAATCTACCGAGTCTCTAGATGGTTGTATCCTGCTCCAGAGAGAGTTCATTTTCTTCTAAGAACATTTAAAGCACACGCAGGTCATTGTAATACAGTCAGGAACTGAGATGTTCTGAGGCCACACTTCAGGGCTCACACAGAGCACAGAAGGGGTGTTGAACCAGGGCCTTAACTCACGGTGGGAAAGAAAGAACATGCTCTGTGGGAAATCATTGGGACGTTACAAGATTATCAATAAGCTCATTTTATGAACTGCTACTATATTCTGCAGCAGCTGTCTTTATGACTTCTTGCAATATATAGATGTTTCAAAAATATATATTGAAAATATATTGCACAGCATGTATTAGCTACAAAATACAGCACGCATGTTGGTGATAAAAACGTACTTCTTGCTCATCTCGGGGAGCCTCTCCGACTGTGGGTGTCAGGAGACTCGGGGGCTGGCACCTCAGAGAGAGTCAGAGTGTAGCGGAGTGAGTCCGAACTGGATGCTCTCAAAATAGCCCCAGCAATTTCGCTAGCCAGCTTCAACCCCCTAAGACGATTTACAGATGCTGAATCAAAGGCAGCTTATGGCACTGAATAGGAATAAATGAAATGTCCAAGTAGCAGCTGCGTAATTTTATAATTCTCTTGAGTGTGGACACCTCTTCCTTCGGCCACCACGGGTGCAGGGCCCGTGAGCTGGCAGCACCTTGGGAAGATCTGGGAATTTAAAATCACGTCAAGTCTCTACAAATTTTTTTAAAAAACAACAACTTTGAAATATGCCTTAGCAACTATTGGGTTAAATCCCTGCACAACCTGTTTTGTTCACATACCAATCCACACACATCCCCTTCCCCTCCCGTCTGAGCACAGAGCTCCAGAACATGCACCACCATTGCCGGGAAGTTGTGGCCAGGAAGTCAGTGTTCTCGGCCACGCAATTTCAAAAACAAAGTTATAAAAGCGATTTAAAGGGTGTTCACTTACTGTTTGCCGTGTGATTGCATCTCGGGGGCGGGGGAGGTCCGAACTCCAAGGCTGCCCTGCGGACCTGCCCCTCCGTAGGTTCAGGGGCAGCAATGTGCTCTCTTGCCGCCGGAAGCCCCTCCTGGAGACCGTGGGCGCAGTCGGTGGCTCCAGTCCCAGCTGGCGGTCACACTGTGAGCCGTGCATTTCACGGTGAGGAGAAGGAAGGACGGTGGAATCAATAACAGTTGTGTAAGTTGGGAAACAGCTTAGTGTGGAAGCGAAAGCAATTTCTCAATGATTTTCAATGTGCCCTTCAATAACACGACCTTAGGCACTGATAAAAAGTAAAGAAAATGACTGGGCCGTGCTCGGCGCGGCTGTCGGAAACTCCGGACTCACCGCCTCGGGGGCAGATCTGCTCCTTCTCACCTGCCCACAAAACCTCAGGGGAGGAGAACCGAAGTGCAGACACACCCAGCCTGACCCCTCAGGTAAAGGCTGCCCCTGTGCTGGGCGCTCAGCGCCTGGCTGGATGTTAAGATGCCGATTCCCGAAACATCATCATCTCCGGAGCTTCGGTGTGAGTGTCCCAAGACCTCGTAGCCTGATGCTGTTCCAGATGCCCAAGTCCAGAGTGGCACGTTTCCTGGGCTGGCTGTAAAGTAATTACCGCAGAATAAGGTTGCCCCTTTTTCAGGTCAACGAGAAAGGGGACGTTCTCTATGGCAGAGAAGTGAGAACAGGCACATTGGAGACCTTCTTTTTGAGAAATTTACAACCCGAGAGATCATGAAAGAGCCTTAGCTGGAAGCGGTTACCGTTCGCTGCTGGTAATTGAAGCCCTGAACACAATTTGAGCAATGATGTGTTTATTGGGAAATTGCAGCAGCTCAGGAGAATTCCACATTTTTGACTAATGTTATGGCTGCGCAGGGCGTTTTGGGTACACTAGCGGTTAACTGATGGTTCGAAACTTAACCCCGATTAGGGCTTAGTCAGTGCGCCCGCCTATGCCCGGGGAGCAGCGGGCTGTTCTTCAGACCGCTGAGCACGGACGTGTCCTCTGCCTCGTCCTGAGGGAGCCAGCAACCGCGCTGCACCCCGATCTTACCCGAGCGAGTCTTGTTTGTTACTCGTTGGCTTTCACTTGCCACTTCGTCACTGTTTCACTCGTGGCTGTCTACAACTGCCTCGAAGATGCTCTCGGGTAAAACTGCTTTGCTTACTTCTGTCCTCTCCCAGGCAGACGTCCGCTGCAGTGGTGGTGAGTCCCTGTCACCTCCGTCCTCCCTACCGTGTGCCCGATGAGCGTGTTTTCCTGGGGCCTGCGACTAATTCCGGGAGAAAACCCCAGGCTCACAGGGAACAAGTCCGCGGAGCCCAGTGGGGCAACGCCTCCCGCAGGTGCGGGCTCTGTTCACGGACTCTGCCGGGGTCAGGGTCCAGATCTGATGGTTTCTTCTACGTTTCTGCTGGAGATCGTACCAGCTGGGGCCTTGGGCTTGGCATGTGACCCAGTGTCAGCCAGCGAGTCCTCATGCTGGTGTGGCTGATCTGGGGGGCGTAGGACCTGTGGCGGAGGTGTCAAACTGAAGACGATGAGGATGTGCCGTTTCTTCTCCTTGGCTGCTAGCAATTTCAGAATGGTCTAATGTCCTGGAGCTATCCTGCTAGGAGCAGCTCGGGTGGGCGGCGGGGGGAGAGATCTGAGGTTGAGGTCTTGGAGTCCCTGGACTCATCAAGGCGTCCCAAGTCTGGCTCTATTTCTGTTCATTCCATAGTATGGTTAAATGAGTCAAAAATAAATTTTTTATTTTGCCTAAGCTCCTAGGAGTCGAGTTTCTTTCTCTTGCAGCCACATTTCTAACTAATAACTCACTGTATTTATAGCATCAAGTACAGTGAGGCATGCATGCAAATAATTCCTAAATAAAGAACAAACAAGCACATAGTTTTGATCAGGACTGACAGTTAAATACCTCAAAAGAAGGGGTGTCCATATTGGTTCTCATGCATGCCCTGGGGATCACCTGATATTTAAATAAGCTAAATGTTTCACGGTCCTATTGATCACTGACTCGTAAGATTCTAGAAGAACCTCATAAAGCAAAGTTACATAGACATTTGAAATTAGGGGTAGGGGACCACTGACGTTTTCTTTATGAACCCCACAAGATCATTAAATTACAAATTCAAATCACAGAAGTTAAAGACAAAGTCAAAATAAGCAATCCATCAAAGGGAAACAAATCCTATACCTCAGCAGTGCAGGCACATCATACACCTGTCTCCCAATATGACTCAGTGGTCCATTTGTTAACCTGCGGAGGGTCTGCGAGTAAAGGCATTTGGGGCCCATCTGGTCTGCATCTGTCTCTTCACCTGTGAACGGAGACGATGAGCCCACGAGGGAGACTGTATTGGTGGTGCGGACATTTAGCCTGTCTGCCTGTCCTACACGCCGCCTGCTTAGGACTCGCTGCCCTGACTCACCCGGGAGGAATCCTCGACTGTGTGACTTTTTGAAGGAAACCATGGTCCTCCCACTACAGAATCTGCAGGGGCCAGATTCTTCTTCTCCCTTTTGCACCCCCCAACCTTGACTTGGCCAGTGGGATGGGGCCTCGCGCAAGGGTGTGGGTGAGTGTCCGGGAAGCCGCAGGCATCGGCTGTGTTGGGCACTCAGGGTGCATTGGACATTCATGGATTCCATGGGGCTGCTGGGACTCCCGCAGCCGCCGGTGCCGCCGGGGACGTCTGGCTTCCTTGTCCACACCAGCATCTCTGGAACCTATCGTTCTGTGAGTTCCCCAATTTCTTCCTTTCTGCTGGGTTTATCCGGAGTCTGTGCCCTGAGAATTACTGAGTAATATGAATACTGGCTCTGAAAGAGTGTTGGTGGGAATAAAAGGACACGGCGCAGAATTCAGCTCGCAGACCTGCTGTTGCGACCAGGCACGGCCCCGGCTTGAAGCAGGACGGCCGTTGCTTGCTGACCGGATACACACATCGCAGGGAGAACGGAGAAGACTGCACCGTAGGGCAGCGTCCCACGGCTCCGCGTGCTCTGAGAAAGCGCCGCCCGTGTCTCGTTGTTCCCGGGGACACAGAGCTGCCCACATCGGAGTTTGAACCAAACCGCAGCCCTGGAACTCAGCTGCGGTCCCGGGAACTGGACGTGCTGCTCCGTGGACGTCGGGCGTGGGTTCAGCTTTGGTGTCCCCGGTGAAGCCAACCCCACGCCCAGTTGAAGCCAATTAGCATCTCTTGTTCTCGGGGCCACGGGGAAGTTTCAGGGCACGGAACCACGGAGGGGCAGTCCTAGTTAGGAGCAGGCATCTAATCAGGCTCCTGGGAAAGAATCTTCCCCGCACTTTTCCAGAGAGCTGCGGGGGCTCTCTCCTCTTGCAGGGAGCGAGCAGGGAGCTGTGCAGCCGCCAGCCTCCGCGGCAGCGCGGAGATGAACCGGCCACGGCGAAGGGCGAGGCCCACAGGGAGAAATAAACGAGGGCTCCCGGACGCTGTGGGCCGGCTTGGCCCTGGTGCTCCGGCAGTCCTTGCGGTGACTTAGGCCATTAACGGCCTCATTGTTCAATCCTCTCGGAACGGCACATTCTTTGATTTATAATCAATAGCTTCCTAGCGTTTCATCCGCCTTGATCCGCCTTGCCGGAACTCGGATTGAATG
This sequence comes from Anoura caudifer, assembly GCA_004027475.1. Taxonomy (NCBI): domain Eukaryota; kingdom Metazoa; phylum Chordata; class Mammalia; order Chiroptera; family Phyllostomidae; genus Anoura; species Anoura caudifer. Next base: position 51,192 of record PVKU01002813.1, on the reverse strand, counting down.
GAGTCCTCTGTTGGACAGGCATCCGCAGTCTAAACTCATAATAATCACCGAGTGTTTCTTTCCTGTTACCTAACATGCTACCTTTTGAATCCTGGAGGATCCCTGTGTTCGCCAATAGAGGGTGCCCTTCGGGCGGAAGGGTTGGGCAGTGACAGAGCAGAACTAAATTACCTTAAACAAAAATGGGAAACGCACTACTCAAGTCGCTGAAAATTGTAGCAAACGTTTGGTGGGGAGACTCCGACGGCCCTGCAAGCCACGCTCTGCCTCCGGGTCTGCCTCCCGGCGGTGGGGGTCTCAGTTCCCACCAAGGGCCCGATGCTCACCGGCTGCTCCAGGCCTACACCATCTTGCCTCCAGCCTCAGCAGGAAAGAAAACGAGTTTTTTCTTCGACTAAGTTGGAAAAGTAAATCTTACCCATATGCTTTGAGCGGAATTAAGTTACCTCCCCTCTATGAAACAGTTTCCGGGGCGAACGGCATACAATCGGCCAGGCTGAAGTCCCACGTCACCTCGGACGGCCAGAGCCGGGCACTTCCGACCGAGAGTCTGGTGCAGAGAGTGGGGAGGAGGACAGCCGGGGACGCTGGCCCGGCACGTTGGAATAGCTGACAAATGGCAGCCAGCGAATGCTCCCTGTGCCGAATGAACAAAAGCCAGTTCTGTGCACGTTAGGGCTCTCTGTGCGGCGTACGTCATACACCGACGCCGTTTTAGAGAGAGATGAGACCTCGGGTCTGGCCTTCTGGGAAGCGAAGGGCACTTTTCAAGGCTCATACTCGCAGCCAGGGACAGAGCCGAGATGGGAACTCGGGGCTCCTCACCTCTTTTCGGGGGCTGCTTCCGGAACCGTACGCAGAGCACCGGCCCCGAAGCCAGACGAACCCCGAGCCTCTGCTGCTGCCCCTGCTGTGTGGGGAGAAGCTCGTTCAGGGGATTAAACCAGGGACTACCTGCCCCTGGAGAGCCGAGCGCAGCGACTGGAGCTTGAGAGACCCTGTTATGACTCTCACTGGAGTTTGTTCTTTAAAGGGGATTTTTTTTTTTTCTTTTTTCCAGGGGATAATGCAGGTGGTACCCTCCTGGCTTCTTGGAAGACAGAGCCACCTTTTCTGTACACGCAGTGCCAACATCTTTGGTGTGTTCTCGGAAAGCTTTCAAAAGAGTCGCTACTACGATACGCAACATACAGGGGCAAGTCTTATCCAAAGGCCAGTAGCCCCCGCAGGTAAGAGATGGCTGGTTTAAATACCCAGGGCTTCTCCACGGGGGCCTGAGAGTGCCTCTCTGCGCCCAGCTTCAAGCAGGGGTGACCTCTGACACAACCCTTAACCTCCCCGGTGTTGACGTCTCCAAGGTCGACCACAGAGCTACCGGGATATTTAAATAAGACACCACGGAGGAAACCGTTGGGTGTACTGTGAGGCCCTCCCAAACTCTGTGTAAATGTATTTTTTTCCAAAGAAAAATATTTTGATAAGATTTATTTTTCCAAATTAGTCAAAGAAGAATGTACAATATATATATTATGCATGTTAATAAACCTGATGTTTAACATATTCTTTACATTGCTGCACATTTGCCGCTGTTTAAAATACCTGCGCTTCTTGGCCAACGAGAAGTCAACCGAACCATACGAAGTGGCCATTTTTGAGCTGAACTGAGGATTCAATCAGTTCAAAGTATAAAAGCTTTTTAGTGTTTCTCCTCTTCCCTCGTTCCTACGTGAATGCATGAATTCTAGACAGAGAAGAAGGACGCTCATTCATTCTCTTCCACTTCTTTATTCTTCTCACTCACTTTTTGCAGCATTTTAAATAATTTCCTCTTCTGGGTAGTTCACCACCTTGGTGAAAATTTGAATCTCTTGGGAGCGTGAAGTGAGACTGGTGCCCAGGCTGCCCCCAAATCACCGACATGGGTGTGTCTATGGTGGAGACCAGCTGTCACTGTGTGAGAACTGGCCACGCCAGAGGACCAGGGCTCGAGGCCGCTCACGCAGGCAGGCAGAGCCCTGGTTGGACTCCGGGTACCGCCGCCGCTCACCTGCCGGTCCTCAACGAAGGACCGACCCCAGGGGTAGAATGTCCTTTTCCAGGAGGGTTCTGAGGCTCAATTTTGACCAAAAAAAAAAAAAAAATCAAAGGTTGATATCCATTTTATTTTCTATGACAAGGTCTTATTTTCAATTTTCTAATGTTTGTAGTGAGAAATAAAAGGAATAGCAAATTTTCCATGATGTTTTCTATGCACTCCGTAGAAACTATTATCACATTCCTAAAAATTGTATTTTCACCTCCAAAGGTGTGTTTCCACAGTTTGTTTGGTGGCAGAGTGCTTTCAGGGTGTGAATCACACTTTCCAAATAAGAACTGCCGCCTTCTCCGCACGTGCCTTTTCCCTCCGAAAAGTTTCACCTACGATTGCATCTTTTAAAGCATGTTTGCTGTCTCTTAAGGTGTCAAACATAAATGCCGAGGAGAAAACACAAAAGTTGGGAAGGGAAATCGGGCCTGAAACCTTGTAGGCAGGACCACAGACATCCTGGGCGTAAGGCTCGCTCCTGTGTTCTCTGCCGTTTGCTAATTCATCTCAGCGCGCAGCGAACCAGCCGCCACCCCGGAAGCACAGAAGGAGAAACTTTGAAGGCCAGTGCACAGAGAGAATTTCCTAAATGGATCAAGGGAATGAGCCGTATTGCAACAGGTATACGTGACTGAGTAACACGGTAGGGGCTTCTGAGGTGACAGAACTTGAAATTTAAAATCCCAAACTCTCATTACTTTTTCAAATAGATTTCCAATTTCCTGCCCTTTTACTTCTCTTTCTGGCTCCCCTTTGATGCAAATGTGGTGATGCCTGAAGTTGTCTCAGAGGCTGCTTTACATGATCCCCCCTTTTTTGGGGGGGTGTTCTTTTTTCTTGTTCCTTATGGTTGTTTTTTGCTTCCCCATGTTCCAAATTATTGATTTGATTCTCTGTTTCATCCACTCTACTGTTGATTCCCTGTAAATTGTTCTTTATTTCAATTAGTGTGTCCTTCATTTCTGACTGGATCTTTTTTATGCTGTCGAGGTCCTCACTGAGTTCCTTGAGCATCCTTATAACCAGTCTTTTGAACACAGCATCTGATAGATCGCTTATCTCCATTTTGTTGAGTTCTTTTTCTGGAGTTATGATCCATTCTTTCATTTGGGCCATGTTTCTTTGTCTCCTCGTTTTGGCAGCCTCTCTGTGTTTGTTTGGTGAAGGAAACAGACATGCAAGTTCAGGAAGCACGGAGAATTCCAAACAAGATGGATGCAAAGAAGCCTACTCCAAGGTACATCATAGTTAAAATGCCAAAGTTTAAAGATAGAGACAGAATTTTAAAAGCAGCAAGAAAAAAGCAGTTAGTTACCTACAGGGGAGTTCCCATAAGACCATCAGCTGATTTCTCAAAAGAAACTTTGTAGACTAGAAGGGATTGGCAAGAAATATTCAAAGTCATGAAAAGCAGGGACCTACAGCCAAGACTGCTCTACCCAGCAAAGCTGTCATTTAGAATCAAAGGGCAGATAAAGAGCTTCCCAGATGAGGAAAAAACTATAGGAGTTCATCATCATCAAACCATTATTCTCTGAAGTATTAAAGGATCTTATTTAAGAAAAAGAAGATCAAAACTATCAACAATAAGATGGCAATAAATACGTATCTATCAACAATTGAATCTAAAAAACAAACTGAGCAAACAAGACGAAGAGAGACAGAACCATGGATATGGAGAGCGTTTTGATGTTTGCCAGAAGGGAGGGGCCGTGTGAAATGGATGAAGAGGTGAGGGGATTGAGAAGTTCAAGTAGGTGGTTACAGAATGGCCATGGGGATGTAAAGTACAGTATAGGGAATGGAGAAGCCAAAGAACTTATGTGCATGACCCACGGACATGAACAATGGCGGAAGGATTGCCTGAGGGAATGGGGGCTGCTGGGTGGAGGGGGGGTGTAAGGAGAAAAATGGGGACAACTGTAATAGCATAATCAATAAAATTTAATTAAAAATAAAATCCCAAACTCTCCTGTCCAGTGGTTTCCGTGGAGAAAGGATGATTTCTGCCCTGGGCCTCTGACTCATACACACAGTTAGGGCACCACACCCGTTGGCTCCCGGTTTTGGGTTCCATCAGAATGACTTCCAGTGCCCAGGCTGTGTTTCTTTTTGGTAACTAGAAGAAAATAAAATAAAAAGGAAAATTATCAAAGAGAAGCATCGAAAGACTATTTCACTTAAGTGGTATGATTATAATAGAATCTATTTTAATTTGTTTACTTCAAAATTGACTGGGTGATGTCCCACCCCTTGCTGTAAAGAAACAATAATCAAACACAGTGGTTGAAATGAAAAGGAGCCCGAGTGTGCTTGGAGGGAGGGGCAGAGGGGGGCGCTGGGCGCCTGCTCCCGGCGGGTCCTGTTGTGTCTCACTAAACACAGTTTTAGGCCCCTGGACAGGGAAAAGGGTGACGTGCATTTCATATGTCTGATAACAAACATCACTGGCGTGAACTTCCCAGTCAAGTTCACGGACTGATATTGACATAATCAACAAACGATGAGGAAACGAGGCCCAGGCACACTTGACTCCATCACCAAGGGGCTTGCTGGGGAAGGGATACAGGTTGGCCCGAAGGGGCATTTGCAGACGGTGTCCCAGACAGAGTCCCAGACGGTGTCCCAGACAGAGTCCCAGATGGTGTCCCAGACAGTGGCCCAGAAGGTGAGCCAGATGGTGTCCGAGATACATTCCTGCAAATCCCATTAATTTCTCTTGAACTGACTCTCGGTTCTACTTGGACATTTATCCAAAGTTGTTGGTTGGACTTATGGGAATAACTTATGCCTTCAAGTTAACTTTAAGCTTATGGAATTTAGTGAAAGTTCCGTCATCTGTATAATGGGAATGATGAAATAGGCCCTACCTAAAGGTTTCTCTGGGTGTTTAGCAGAGTCTGTGTGTACCAGCTCCCGGACGTTGTAAGTGGCAGGTGTGTTTACTGCTATTGTAAGTCTGCATTAGAACACCCAGCGCATCTATTCAGTGCTTCTCACATGGACGATGCTTTTAAAAATGAATTGATTGATTGGTGGACGGATCAATAGGTTTATGGCACCAACTACTCACCGAAGAACTTTTCTCGCCCTATTCCACTTGGCACGACCTAGCATTAGAAGGATGTGATTGAGAATAATTAGATTTTAGTTTTAGCCTCTCGTAGCATGTGGAAGCTTAATTCTCGAAATAATTATAGTATAAACATTTTGCAATAAATAAAATATGTCTAAATAGCTTCATAAATATTTAAATAGCTAATCCACAAATCCCACCTGTGCTGTCCAGGCAGCATAGTTTGAAAGCAGGAGCATTTTCTTAGCATCATGTACACCATTAAAGCTCATTATTTATACAGATGCAGCTTCCTTCTCTGGCTTCCCAAGCGCCTGCCCACACAGAGGGCTGGCTGCCCAGTGGTGCTCACTAATTACCAGCGGTTCCTCTCTGGGCCTGCAGCTCACGACTCAAGGAATGAGATGAAGCCGGGAAGCCACCCTCGTGCAGGGAGAGAGCAAAGGGCTCTCTGGACTGGATGAAGTCAGCCAGTGAACAAGGACGCGGCGAGCACAGGTACCAGGCAAATCTCCTCCTTTGGGGGTCAGCTTTGTCCATTTTAGAGCGAATGGATCGGACTTCAGCGTGTATCTCTTCTAACGCAAAGAGTCTGATTATAACAATAGCAGATGCCCAGAACTGTAACGATCGCGACAACACCTTCCCCTCTCCAGTTCCGTTGGAATAAAAACGTGTTCTAATCAACACGCCTAGACGCATGTTCCCTTCGTCAAGCAGCGTGGCATTTGCGAGGGAATGTCTACGTACGAGGAAAAAATCACACGGGAAGGAAACACGGTCCTGAGGGAAATAATAGAACACAAAAATTTTTGATCTTTCTCCTCAGAAGACTTGGCATTGATGCTAAAAATCTGAGCACATGAAGACTTTATGCAATTGGTTCACTTAGCAAAAGAAAGAAAAACCATCTTGAACAAAAAGTAAGGCAGGTTGAGAGGCTGGAGGCTCCGGTGGAGAAGCTGGTGAGGTAAAGATGCGGAGGCAGGTTAGCACGGTCGCAGGGATGAGGAGCCAGGACAGCACGGCGAGAACAGAGAAGACTCCACTCGCAGGCGTTTCACGCCGAGATGGACGAGGCTCGACGCAGCGGCGCGGGCGCACCGAGTTCTTCGGGACGACGCGAGTCCACAGCCCCGGGGCCACGTCATTTTCCATCATGGGGGAGGCCATGGCCCCTCTCCTCTGTAGGGATCACGCGAGGAGTGTTAGTCTGCTTTCACACACGAGGAAAACATTGGAATGTGGCAGGGGCTTCATCCTGAAACTGCTCCCGTAGAAAGCCAGCTGCCCTGAGAAGTAACACTATAAAAAAGTTCAGGCGCTGCGGAAATCGCCCCCAACTGCACAGAACTATGTCCACGGTCCTGGAAGGGCTGCTTTGACGGTGGGGCGGGTAAGCGCTGCGGACCCTCAGAGACCCGGCAGAGGCGTGGAGAGACACCACGGCTGGGCTTAGCTCCCCTTCTCATAACATGCACGTTGGGATGGGAGAAAGGGAGATGACATTTATTGCCTTCAGTCCCTGGCACGGACCGCGTGTGTCTGCAGGGTCACGAGCTCACGGCTGTCCTGGATAAAATTGCTAGAAATACGAGAAGAAGTGCGGATAGACGGCTGGTGGACGGCTGACTTACTCAGCTCACGATGCGCGAAGCTGACAAACTGCAGAGGTCGGTGACCAAAAAACGTAACTAACAAGGTTCACTGGACTGACACTGTGTGGAGAAGCTTCCGCTTCCTACAAAGGCTGAAACCCCTCCTTTCTGAGAGCACAGAAAGCATTCATAAAAATTCACCAAGTATTGAGGTGTAAAGAAAACTTCAATGAATACATCAAAGTGGAATTAATAAAGGCAATATCCCCTGACCATGGGGTTGGGAAACTATAAATGAATAATAAAAGTAGTCCAAAAAGCAGATGTTTTCCCTTGGTAATTTAAATATTCTCTCTCAAACAACATTTAGTTCAAAGAGAAAAGACCAGAACTGAAAAAAAAATACAGAAAAAAATGCAAATAAACACGATGCTTATTACAATGCACGGGACATAATGTTCAGGGGAAAACCTATATTGCTTTTTTCTTAAAGAAAAATGAGGACAAATAAATTAAGCGTCAGATGCAGAAAGTTTAGAAAAATAACAAAGTGAAGGGAAATATAAGCAAGAAATTCCTAACAAAGACATGCTCAAGAGTAAATTATTGTGAAAACTTCAAAATAATAGAACATGCAATTAAAAGACTCAGGGAGAAAAAAGTAAACACGTAAACTACTAAAGAGTCTAATCAAGAAAAAACACAGGAGTGACACTGGCCACAGGGAAGACTAGGAGGTCCCCAAGCCTGTCCCCTCCCCGAAACGGTGGTTAAATGGTGGGTGGCGAACCCGCTGGGGCGGGGCCTGGAGAGTGAGGAGGAGGCTGCAGCCCCCGCTGGAGCAGCGCACAGAAAATGCAGGACGCACTCACCTGCCTCGCCGCACCCCAGCCCAGCCTGGGCCCGGAGGATTCCTGTCTCTCTGCCTGCCCACCTGTGCGGTAAAATGAAAGAGAGGGGGTGGAGCCCTCCCACCCCCTCAGCCCTTGCCACCGCCGTGGACACCCACAGCTCACGTTAGCAAGGACCCTGCTGCCCTCATCACTGCTGACCCCAGCGGACAGAGCTGCCTGGAGTCCACACTGCTGCACCCCCGAGAGCAGGAGCTGCCAGCAGCCCCCTCCCTCCTGGGCTGGAGCTGCCACGCCCCCAGCCCGGGCCTGCTGCCGCAGGGGAGAGAGGAGAGGGGACACAGCATGGACCACCTTGGTGCTGCTAGGGCTCCAGGCACACCCACCTGCTAGGCACCGGCATCACGCGGCCCCAGGGCTCACTACACCCCAAATTCAGCGCTGCTACCGCTTTACGCAGAGCTGGTCCAGGGCAGCTCACGTGCTGGGCCTGGAGCCACCCCGGGCTCGCCCTTGTCCTACACCGCTGCTCCCCACTGGCCTGAGCCCCGGGTTCCAGAGCCCCTGCCACTCGGGCCCCTGTGCCTTGACTCCAGCAACAGGAGGCCCCACTCAGCTCTGACGTCCCCCTCTGAGGGGAAAGGGAGGGCACTGGTGGCCCTGCCTCTCAGGACCTGAGCAGCCCTCAGCCCAGCGGCCACGGGCACCTGTGGCCTCCTCCATGAAAAGGCGGCGGAGAGCTTGCCAACGCCAGACTTGAAAAATGGGAAGGAGTCTGCAGCACACTCAAAGTTTGCCAAGGACAAATCGTCCAGTCGGAAGTGAAGAATGATGGAGGACAGCGAGCAAAGCCAGCCGCGTTTGTGAGTCATCGCAGAGTGGCCCAGTGTACGCATTCGGGGGCCCCCGGAAAGGGAAGAGAAAGAAAAGGGAGCAGAAAACTTATTGAGATGAATAATGGCCGAAAGCTTCCCAAATCTTGGTAGGGAAATGGACGTCTAGATTCATGAAGCTAAAAGTTCCCCAAACAGCGTCAACTTGAGAAAGTCGATAGATATTCTGACGCGTTATAATCAAATTGTCAAAAATCAAGGACAAAGAGAGAATTTTGAAAGTAGCATGGCAAAAATGACTCATTATGTGTAAGGGGAACCCTCTGAAGAGTATCAGTGAGTTTCTCAGCGGAAAATTTGAAGGCCACATTGGAATGGGTTGATATATCCAAAGTACCAAAAGAAAAAGAATCTGCCAACCAAGAACACTATACCCGGCAGAATTATCCTTTAAACGTGAAGGAGAGATAAAGTCTTTCCCAGACAAACAAAAACTGAGGGGGTTTTCCTCCCCTGCACCTGGCTTACAAGACACGCCTAAAGAAGTCCTTTAAATTGAAATGAAAATACTAAACGGCAAGGGGAAGGAAGATGAAAACATAAATCTCACTCACCGGTAATGGGGAACATAGACAAATAGAGCTTCCCGTAATAGTGTAAAGATGGGTGGCTAAATTACTTTTACCTTAATATAAAAGCTTACAAATAAAAACATTGTTAGTGAATGCACAATAGAAAAAGAAGGAAACTCCGACTATGGGAACACAGCGTGTGTGCGTGCGGAGGAAGTGAGTACCCAGAAGTTTTGTGTGCAGTTAAACTGGATGTCCTCGCACAGCAGAGGGTTCTAACCACGAATATTTCACGAAGGCCCGGAGGCAACCACAAGAAAACGAGGCTGGAGAGAGGCTGCGAGGTGGGCAGACGATGTTTCGTTGAGCCACACACTGAAGCCTAAATGGTTTTGTGGGACCCTGTCATCTCAGTGAACTCAGTTAAAAACGCCGCATAGAGACAACAAAATGAAGGCGAGCATTTAAAGCAAATCACCCCGAAAGAGTCGCGGAGTAACAAAGGGAGGAAGCGGGAAAGGAAGAAAAGAAGATGAGCAGCTGCTCGTCGGACTGAGCGCGGTGAACGAAACGGCAGCCGAGAGTCCTCACCCGTCGGTGGTTTAAATGGGAACGGGCTGAACTCACACGGCGAAGGGCTCGGAATGGCTGAGTGGACGCAAACCAGCCAGGTGTTCTCCACAAGAGGCGCCCCTTAGGTTTAAAGTAATGGGAGGAGAAGGATTGGCCCTGCCAGGGGTAACAAAGAGAAGGCAGAAGGGGCCACGCCTCCATCCGAAAAAAACAGACTCCGAGTCTAAAACTCTCCCTAGAGACCAGGAGAGTCATTGCATAATGACAAGAGGGTTAGTTCACCAGGCAGCATAACAATTACAAATAAGTTCACGCCCAGCATCAGAGCCCCTGAACGTACGGAGCAGATATTGACAGAGCTGGAGGCAGAGAGGGGGAGCCACCCAGGAGGAGCGGGGGTCTTCCGAGCCCCCGTTCCAATGGCGGACAGAACATCTGGACAGGAAGTCAATAAAGAAACAGGGACTTGAGCAGCCCCGGAGGCCCGGGGAAGTTCCCCCCTAGGGGAAGAGGAGTAATACCCATTCTTCTCAAGTGCACGTGGAAGGTTCTCCAGGAAAGATCAGCTGCTTTGAAAAAGTCCTAACGCGTCCAGATGGTCAAGGGCACGGTTAGGGGAGCGCAGCACAGCGGTGTGAGGCCCACTGGGAAGACTCACCTTCCTTGGGAGTCCATCCCGGAAGGAGCTGGGGCAACTTGCTCCCCATACGGAATTGCTGGATTTGCTAGACAAAGCGTAGAATTCCCAGTCCAATTCGAATTTCAGATTAACAACAAGTAATTGTTAGTGCAATTCTGTCCTGCACACTATTTGGGACTTACAGCCAGGACTGCCTTACTGGTCCCCTCAACTTCGGTGACCCTCAGACAGCTTCCTTTCTGACTCTGAAACCCTGACCCTTTTTCTTACAACGTGGATGCTACAGAACTTGAGATTGCAAATTAACTCTCCACCCCTTTGAGGTGTAAGTCTGGTGCCCCTCAGGAATGTCTTTCTGCAGGACCTGGGAGGTTTCCCTTCTAATGGAATCGCTGAGAAAGATACAGCCTTCATCCCCCAGCCTCTGTGGGGGAGGGCGGCTGCCTAGCTTCCATAAACGCCCACTAGCAAACCTGCGGCCTGGTCCCGGGGAGCCCGCACCCCTCGGTGTTCCCTGAGGCTTTCCGGCGGGTGGCCCCGCACTTGGGGACGCTCCTGCCTCCTGTTTTAACAGGGTGACTTCCATCCGTCTCCCACATTGCAGGAGTCTTGAATGGAGTCTTTCTTGCCTCTGCAATTGGTCTAGTGCATTTTTTATCCGTACTTACATGAAATATTTGAGACACACTTACACAAAAATTATCTGTCATCTATCTGAAATTCCCATTTAACTGAGCACTTTCTCTGAGAAGCCCACAGTTTCGTAATGTGGGAAGCCAGAAACCCTCTCTGAATTGCTGTTTATCTGTAAAACCAGCTAATGATTCTATTACCGCATATGCTTTGCTGCAATTAAGTTCTAGGATGCACACAGATCTCTGGGCGTGGTGTCCAGCACGGGTCCTCGTGCTGGTACTGTGCTCGCCACCAAGAGCAGAGGCGTGCATTCGAGGGCCCGGCCCCTTCCGCACGCACGTCCACGTCCAGGCGGCGAGCTCTCCCCTCCCGGTGAGCGCCTGATCCCTCCTCGCAGCGGAAGTCACAGCTAAAGGCGAGTTGTGTTTTGTTTTTCTTTTAAAACAATCAATATCCACAGACTAGTTTTCACCCTCCTTTTCCTCCAGCTCCCAAGCATTTATCACCTGTGGCCCAGAGGCCCAGCCAACAGGACGGACAGACACGCTGCTTCCTCTTGGGAAAGCGGCGTGGCGAGGCGTGGCGTCTGACTCGACCACTGTGACTCCACGCGCACAACCTCCCCACCACTTAACAGCTGAAACCACACCGACACTGAGCTTCCACGGAGCATCCGGTTCTACCCTTTGCCTCGCCTTTTCGTGTGTCGGTGTTCAGTGGCTTGTGCTGATTGAGACGGGGGAGGGGGAGGAAAAGGACCACCGAGCAGGTGCTCGCTCACCCCAGGACAGAGGGACGGGTTGCGGTGTGGAGGGGCTCGGAGCCTCGGCCCCCGCTGGGCGGGAGCCATGCCCGCCAGCTGGGAGGTTCCCACCTGTTCCACCCGCGCTGTCGGACTGGGACCACCTTCAGGCGTTTGCCGCAGAACCCTGGCCAGTGGGCAGTTTCCTACCCTACGTCACGTGTGTGTAATCTTATCACTCCCCCCCGAGGCGCAGGCGCAGACGGTGCTGGCTTTTTAAAACACGTGGGGAAATGGGCCCGCAAAGGTTGAATTATTTGCACGGTAAGAATGTCTGAGTAACACCCACATGGAATGCCTGGGAGTGTGCAATTGTGCAACATCGTGAGCACGTATTTGCTCACTGGTTGAGACTTTTAGAATGGGCCATGGGGTCCGTGTGTGTGTGTGGAAAATTTTGCACGTATTTGTAGGGTTTTATCTAATTCCACCTTCATAACATCTCTAGGTAGAGGACAAGGTATTCTTTTTCTTTCAACTCTCCTCATTTTACTAAAAGACTCAGCGCCGCCTTATATAAAGATGCAGGGTAAAGGTCGGGACGGGGGTTTGAGCATAAACCCTCTGAGTCCGTGTGTGAATTTATCGTAACTGCTGGGTCTCCGACCACATTGATTTTTCTCTTCCTTTCTAACTGGTCTGACTCTGCCGTATGGTCAACGGATTTGCCTGCACTTCATTAGCTCTCCATAATGATCGCCGAGGACTCCATGATGCCTGCGGCTTGTACAAGGTCCGCACCTGTTCACTGCCTGCCGGTGGGCTCACCTGCAGAGACGTTGGCAGTGGTCACTGACGAGTTGAGTGGCGTATCTGAAAGGGGTTAATTTCACAGCCAGCCAGAGCCGCAGTACATGTTGGGTACCGATCGCATCCTCGGGCCTGCAGAATGCGCTCACGGCCCTCCATTCCCTCCCACCACCCCCCTTGCTGCTTCTTGCGGTGACCAGAAGACAGAGGTCCGAGGCAAAAAGTTCACATTGGCTCTCCAAGTGGCTTTCTTTATTGAGGGCCTCTTTCATGAGTAGACCTTGAAGTTATTTATCTGCAACATCTATACTTGAACTAATAAAACGGGTCTTAGATAAATACGAAGGAGGAAGCTCTTCCAAGACGGCCAGAGACCCAAGTGCCAGCCAGGAGTGGGGAAGTGGGTGGGCATCCAAGACTGGGCAGGACAGACACCTGGACAGGACTGACACCTGGCAGGCAGCAGGGCGAGGCCGTGGGTGGAGCGGAAGGCAGGATGGGGGAGGAAGAGGGGATGGGGGACGACCTTGTACCGAGTTGAGTACTCACCCCAAAGTGACTGGATTTGCAGTAAGAGATGACTGGAATTCTTTGAATTGACAAGGGTGATGATTCTGGGGCATCCACCGATAGGCGAATTCGGGGGCCAGGCTGAGTGCGGTGCCTGAAGGATGAAGCCGTGCGTTTCCCGGCCAGGGTTTCCGTCATTGGTTTCGACCTCACTGCATTTCCACTGGACCCGGCAAGTCTCCATCTGGGAATTTATTCGAGAGAAATATGTGCTCACACAAATAAACAAAGATTTGCACATAAGAATATTAATGAGAGCTTTTCATTTTGTGGTAAAAAAGCTGGAAAAAACCCAAATGGCCATGAACAGGGATTTGTGACCGTGACTTGTGGTGCACGCTCCCAATGGGACAATATGCGGCGGTCAAAAATAGGTGCTCAGGAATTTGAATTTTGAGATACTTCACAGAAATTTAATTAAGATGATTTGGCAGGTTATAAGGACAATACAAAAGTTTAGTGACAAGTTCTCATCATATTTAATTTATCCTTGGTGTTCATTATAAGGCGAATCAGTCATATTATACAATGGAATACCTAAGACCCTTCGATTGTACATTTTTATTATGCTTAGGAAGCTCTGCTTAGATAAGACTTCTTTCAAATACGTGCTGCATTAAAGAGTCCTCATTTTGTCATTTTTCCTGCAGCTTGGAAATTTTGTGAACAAAGAGATAGAACCTTACCTAGTTATTGCTTCATTATTTTGAATATTAGAGTGAATAATATTAAGGTTTTTTTCCTCATAGAGTTGCTGTGACATATCAGTGGGCTTTGTATAACTGAATCACAAGTAAATCCCCTAATGTTTGGGGAATTGGGGGTTCTGTTTAATTAAATAGCCCATTCTACTCAGAGTTATCACAGAAACCATTCATAGTTTCAACTCCAAAGTATTTCAACAATGAAAAAAGTGAAATGCAATAAAAACAAAGATGGAAATAGAACATAATTTAATTTTGATTTATTTTTATAATCTTAGAGTGTTTTGGAGTCATGGAAAAATACTGCTAGGTAGCAACCTGAGAAGTACGGCACCCGGACCGAGCACCGCGTAGCCTCCCTGAGTGACCTGCAGCGCTAGCTGGGGAGGGCTGCTGTGTGTGGCTCAGTCCTACAGACTCAAAGGACCGGCTTTTACTTCTCACAGCGCTGGGGGCTAGAGCATCCGAGACCCGGGGCAGGCCTCTTTGGCTCTGTGTGGAGGACTCTCTCCCTGGCTTGCAGATGATGACCTCCTCACTATGTCTGTACGGGGTGGGGAGAGACAGGGATGGAGACAGGGACGGAGACAGCACCCTGGCTTCTCTTCAGGTTCTTATGAGGACACCAAGCTCAGCATGGAAGTCCCGCCCCCCTGACCTCATCTGTGCTTAATGACCTCCGGGAGGCTCCGCCTCCAAATACTGTCATATTGGGGGCTAGGGCTTCAATCTTTGGACTTGGGGAGGACACAGTTCCATCCACTGGATCAGCGCACTTTACAAAGGGGACGCTTTAGCCCAGGGAGAGGAAATTTTCCTCGCCTGCAACCACACACAGCCATGGGCCGAGCCCAGCTGGGCCCCAAGGGCCCCGATTCCTGGTCAGCAAGCGCCCATGGTGCTCTCTCAGGCTCTCCCGGGACACACACCCCTGCCTTCCTTATGAGAGTCGTTTGTCTGCAAGGTGTATCGATCCTGCCAGACTGGACGTCCCCGGAATAGACAATCCACATCTGGAGCCTGGACTGCCGGCATCCGATGCACATTAACTCTTTCGTGCTGCGTTTCTGAACGCTCTCGTCCTTATAAATTCAAATACGTAGAAATGCACGGCCGGGTTTTCAGGATGCATTTTGTCCTCCTTACCTTTGTCACCCTAACAATCTGACATAGCCTTTATCTCGGTTAAATGTGGGGCAAGGGCATCCATCACGCATTAGATATGTCTGTTCTCCACGTTGCCAATCACCAGGGTTCCAGCTGCGAAACGGAGCTTTTCTTTCGTGATCCCAGCTCCGTTATTCTCCGTGAAGCGTCGGCCCCAGGGAAGGCATATGGACATGATTGAGACACAGACTATGTCTCTGCTGTACTCCTTGGGCATATGGTTTACATACAAGGAGTTATTTTAACTCGCCATATGTGATCCATATTGAAACGTGGAGATGTAGCCTCACGGGAGATGCATCAAAATAGCACACGCAAACATTTACTATTTGCACCCGCGCGTGGATCTGAAGTGGAACCGCAGCAGCTCCCCTACGCAGCAGCTGCGATTCAGCGCCCCAGAAACGGCGACCCGGAACGAGATGCCGGCGGCAGCCTCGGCAGGGCCCGACCGTCCACCTGGCGGGGGCTGGTCTCTCCAGATCCATTCAGATGCCTGCACTGCCCTTTGTCTGCAATTAACCGCGGTAATTGTTCCGACCCAGACACGGGAGTGAGGGCAAAGGGCTCCAGGCAAAACTGCCCTGAGCGATCAGGTAAAGGTGGGTGGGGGGAAACAGGAAACATATTCACCTGTTCCCCAGGACAAGTTTCCACACTGACGCAAAATATTTTTAGTAAGTGTTTGGATGGCAAGCGCGGCTGAAACGATCTCTTGCACAGTGTAAGAATATTAATTAGTTTATCAATTAGCTGCATCTCTGAAACACCACAAAAGGGCCGCTTCCTCTGCAAAGCATTCTGCTTGCTCAGACTTCCGGCCAGCTGAGCTCACCAAGGGGGGGGGGTGTTATTGTTTGCTGGAGGACAGTTAAAGTGGGGAGGTGACGGTTTCCGCCCGCCCTGTGCTGACAGCGCCCGAAAGCTCCGTTGTCCCCGGGAAAGTGATGCCCCGGGAGCAGCTCCCAGCTTGGAGCTCCGCCCCGCCCGGCGAGACTGTGCGCCAGAGCCCGGAAGCCTTGGTGGCGTCTTTACCAGGGGTGACAGTGACAACCTCCATCCCGAGTACTTCACAGCATCCCTGTGAGGCCCCCGGTACGACATGGCTATGACGACAAGGCACCACCGACTGAAGTCCCACTGTGTGTCGGGGTTGTGGCCCTACTGGGCGTCACCATGTGACTCATCCCCAGAGCATCCCACATGGTAGTTTACTTCCAGCGTCCGTATGCTGGATCGACGTATGAACTTGCCGAGCTCGGTGGCTTCCCGTGAACACATCACACGCCAGGTGTGCTGTGGCCTCAGGTGAGCCCGTGGAGCAGCTAGCTGTCTGTCAGGCTGGACTCGGGGGGTCACGCCGCTTTCATGCGGTGATGCCGCCATTCCAGTGTGTCCCCGGATCTGGAGAAGGGAGATCTGGAGAGCCGCCTCCGGCTCTTAACTGCTTCAGCCCAGAGGTGGGCCACGGAGGCCCACTGGCCATCCGCTGGCCGCCCTGCTGACCGGGCAGAGGTGCGGGGAGCACATGGATGTCGGGGCTCAGCCGGCACCCCGGCCACAGGCAAACGAGGGACCCAGGTTCAGAGACACCAGGTGCGTCATCTTGGCCGCACAGCCTTTTCGAAGTCAACTCTATTCTCTTCCTAAGTCTTTCTGATTTGGGACCTTCACCCTAACCATGATCTTTACTAATATTTTGGTGACTCAGTACCACATATTACTGTCACAGTGGGCCCACAAAAGGCATGGGTCTATAATTCTTCCTTAATATGACCTCATATGATGAGAAAAGATTTATTTCCTAGGCGCTTCTTTAACATCATGAAGAAAACATGACTACTGGTTTATTTCATAAATTTGAGAGATTAATATTCAAGTTACTGAGACACATTTGTAGCAGATAAATTATTTCAAATAAGAAAATGTAAATAAACATTTCAAAATAAACTGGATATTTTGGATGAACATATATGTATTTTTTGAAGTAGAAGGGATAAATGCCCATCTTGGATATGCCTGAAAACATTTTAAAAATTAAGAAAGAAAACCTCATTTTGGTACTTCTGTCTGCAAATTTAATAAATTAGAAAATTCAAGAGCGAGTTTGGTTGAAATATTTTCTTCACTGTGTTCCAGGAAAGCGCATATCCGAAAGTGGGTAAGAAAGTCTCATGTTATTAAAATAGCAGAATAAATCAACCATAAACGTTGTACTGTAATTAAACTCACAAATGGAACAACAGATAAGTCATCCGCAGCCATAGCTTCAATGTGTAATGCGCTACAAGAACACAGCATATGGCCCGATAATGGGGCGCTGCATATGGTGAATGTGGGCTTGTCACATTTGCACTCTTATTCATGGCTTTTCAGGCCCAGCGAGAGCGGCGGGGTCCAGCGCAGACTCTCACAGGGAACGCCAGCCGGGATTCCCTTGGCTGTGCGGACAGCCGCGGGCAGCGGCCCCTGCATGCCAGACCCGGAGGCCTGGTTTTCCTGCTCCTAATGGGGTCACGTCCAGAGGCAGCATGGAGTTCTCTTGCCTCTCCCGGGCTTTGTTCGGGGCCGTTGATGTGCGGGAATTCCTCGGCCCTCACGGTGTCTGAGAAGGGTGCTATTGCTGGTGTCTTCAGCTTCCGAATGAAAAACCCGATGCTTTAAGTCGTGGTGAACCAGGTGGAGAAAATCAGACAGGTCATTCGGGACAGAGTGCAGCCCTGGTCCCAGGGCCCTGTGGCCTCGGGGCCCAGGCTTCCCTCCGCCCTGCGGTGCTCCGGCTGCCTCTGCAGCTGCGGGTCCCGAGCAGTGCGGCATCGGGGAGTGCGTCTGGTTAGGAGGCAGCGTCTCTGCAGGCCCACAGAGCTGTCGGGGCACGGTGGGAAGTTGTTGATTTCTGAACGGTTAGCCACAATCAATCTGGCCCAAGGAGGCTCAGGAAATCCGTTTGTTTTCACTTTGACATAAAAGGCATTAGGGTGTTTCGGTCTCCTCACGGAACACATCAGAGAAGAACAATGAAAAGGCGAGGCTACCCCCTAATGCCTACGAAGCCCCCGTTAAATACTGAACTTGGTTCCCACTAATGAGAACACTCTTTTCAAATTACTGCTTGATGTCTTGTGGAATCTATGAAAAGCATTCTTACATTGATTTTAGACTCTTATCAAAGGCATTGTCTGCCATATCGTTTCACAGTCCCTATGCAAGTTCCCACATTAGCAAGAAAGCCGTTTTGTGGAACTTATTTCCAGGAAGGTCTTCTTCTCCCCTGAGAAACCACATGCCTTGTCCCAGTACGGGGCTTTATTTTTGCCCTGGTGGCTGGAAGCTCAGCCCAATGTGAATGCCCTCTGAAGGCCATGGTCAGCATCTGTCAGAAGCCCTGGACTTCTCCTAGCTTCCCTTCCCACTGAGAGCACAGCCAGACATCTTGTCCAGCCTCCCTTGCAGCTATATAACTAACTCTAGTCAATGAAATGGAGGTCGAAGTGCTGTGTGCTACATTCGGGCCTGGCCACCTGTTGCTGATCCTTCTCTTTCCAAACGTCCTGTGGTCACTGCAGGAGGCGGCACTGAACAGAGAGCAGATCCTCTTTCAACCTGCCCGTCCACACCCCTCCAACAAGCCCATCTCACACTGGCAAGAAATGAACTTCTAACTCACGGAGCCCCCGAGGCTCAGTGTGTATCAGTGACAGTGGCCGAAAAATTGAAAATAGACAGGGTGTGTTTCCCCACCCCTCCTATTTCATCTTTGTAATTAAGACGTTGGGTGTTTTTAAAACAAAAATTGTGGCAGAGTGGGTTCTGCTTCACATGGACACCCAGAATCCCAGGAATGACAGAGATCCTCTTAGACTCAACCTGGTGACAAGAATCCAGGTGAGGTGGAGCTTCTCACTCCAACCAGAAGGTTTCCTCCAGCTCAACAGCCAACGCGCATCCGTGGGAGGAGGAGAACAGCTCTGTCTCAGGAAAAGCCTCGGTTGGCAATGACAACATGGAATTGACTGGAAGCAAATAAATCGATTGCCTAGTGAGATTTTGAAGCTACTGCCTTTTCCAAAACCCCGCAAACACAGACTAAAATAAAATGGGTTTGGCTTCCTGAGGCTCAAGATGGGCAGAAGGCACATGGGGAAGCTGGTCAGTCTCCGAGAAGGGCGCTCCCATCAATCGCCCGGTTGGAGGAGGCCAAGGCTTACGGTAAAGGGGAAAACCCTCCATCGGAAGGGTCAGAGGTTACAGACCACGGTGACAATCATCTTGGTTCCCACGACAGCAAAATGAGGCTGGCACTGAGAAGCTGACCCACCGCTGGCTGGGGCAGACACACCTGTGACTCTGTATGACCCCGGGTAATCTGTGGACTAGTGACTTGCAGGGTCCGCTACTCCTTTTTCTAAAAGGACGCTGTTCCTGCTTCTCCATTTAACACCGTGTGCATGTGTGTGTGTGTGCTGCGCCGTGCAGGGGATGCTTGGCCCTTTTCGTCTTTGGTGGCTGACCCCCGAGGAGCCATGTCAGGTCCTTACGGAGGGGGGTGGGCCTCGCCCACAGACCTCAGACTGAGCTGCCTGCAGAAGCCGGGGTGGGGGGCGGATTTGGACAGTAACACACATGCGTGTCCTATGTGTGCGGCGGAGATTGGCTGGGCGGACTGTGCAAAGGCTGCTGGCTGTGGGCCAGGCCTGTTCCGTTTCCTCTTCCTCTGGGGCCACGTTCGGCTTCTTCCCTGAACCCGCTGCACTCGGCTGTGGCCGCGTGGCTGGTCTTAGGCCAAAGCAAGGCAGTGGTGTGGATACCTACCACTCTCGGTCTGGCCCTACACATTTCGGTGTGACCCCCGACCTGCTGACCAGAAGTTCATGCTTGGTGACCTCCCGGAAGGTGTGGAAAGTGGTGAAGCTCTCAGCCTAGACCTCGAGTAAGTGCCTGGAGGAGGCGCCCGCTCCTGCCCCAACTGACCTCCACTGGAGAGAAAAGCAAGCTTCTGTAGCGTTGAAACACCGAGATTCCAGTTTTCCTTTATAATAGCAGCTGATGTTCTCTCGTTCCATTCCTGTATTTCAAAGTAACTGTACTTTCTAATAATATATTTTAATATTTCTTGGGGCCCTGAATGGGTTGCTCAGTTCGTTAGAGCATTGTCCTGAGACACCAAGGTTGTGGGTTCAATCCCCAGTCAGGGCACATACAAGAAGCCGCCAACGAATGCATCAGTGAGTGCAACAAAAAGTGACATTCTCTCTCTCTCTCTCTCTCTCTCTTTCTTATAAATATAATAAAACATCCAAATAAAGTGGAGGGCTGTGAACACATGAAACGCAGTAGATCAATAGCCCGATTTACTTCCGTGAACTTAGGCAATCCGGTTCTTGCAGGTCGGTGACTTCAGAAAGGTGAGACAGGGCACGCAGCATGACCCAACTGTCCGCTCTGCAGAGCCCCCCACTTCCCTGCGGAGGGGCTTTCCGGTGGTCCCCGGGACGCTGGAGGAGCAGCTACTTCCATGACTCACGCAATGTCCGATGGACCCTTCTAAGTGAGATGCTGTTACGATTAGTCATTTTTTTCTTTCAGTTTTATTTTGTGCTGGTTTCAGGCGCACGGCCTAGTGGTCAGACAATCACATCCCTCACTTGGTGCCCCCTTGATGTCACCAGTGCCCCTGCTGACCCCACATAGTCCCTGCAGTGTTACCGACATGGCCCCTGGGACTGTGAATCTGCAAAGCTCCGTGTGACAAGGTCAGGCCTGCAGAGTCAGGCTGAAGGGTCCTCAGTAGCCAACACTTAGTGTCCTTGAATACGAGGAGCTGTGTTTTCCGGGGTTTGGATTCCTCACCATGGACCACGTCATGCTACCAGTCAACTCCTGTTTCAGAACTGACCTGCACCCTCCGGGCCGCGGGGCAGGGGCCCTGCTCCTGCGAGCTTCTTGTCTGTCACACCCCCGACTCCCTGCCAGCCCCACCCCCTGCCAGCCCCTCCCCTCTGACTCTCCTGCTGCAGCGAAGGGGACCACCAGGCCCTTAATGGCCTGCCTTGTCAGTTCACTGTCCCCGCCTCCCCACTGCATCCAGTCCATCTCCGGACGACACCACTCTGCCTCCTCAGGGCCTTTCCCAGGCTAACCTCCCCCTGCTCCTCCGCCTGCACCTCCGCCAGCCCCTGGTGCTGCCCCCTGCCCCCCATCCCGTCCATCCCTCCATCTCAGCCACCACCGCCAGGCTCGTTCCCCTAAAGCGCCTCTCTGATCACAGGGGCAGACTCTCGGGATAGCGGAGCCCTCAAAAGTCAACAGATCGAACCGCCTCTCTTTCCTTTTTAATAAAGAGCAGAACTGCACATGCTCGCTTGGCTTCATAGTAGAAAGGACGCATGGAGCAACAGTCCAGAACGGCACAAGGTGGAAGGCCAAACTCCTCCCCCTTCCTCCCCCGGCAGGGACCGCCGCTGGCACGGTGAGCTGTCTCCGTTCCCCAGGGGCTGCCGTCAGGACTTCACCGAACAGACTCGCAACCCTCTTGGCCCAGGGGACGGCCATTAACGCGGCAGCCCCTGACCGCCCTGGAGGACGGCGAGGAGATGGGTACCCTCACTCCTCCCACCTGCCTTTCAAACAGTGTTCGTTTTCTTAAGTCTTCAGGGCTCATGTTATTTAAATTCTGTCCTGGAATTGCTCTTACGTCCTCAATTCTTTGCATAAAGCTGAACTTGAAAAATCACGGGAAAAAACTCCAAAGTTTAAAATACTGTGATTTCACGTTGTATCACCGTAGACTCGGCGGGGTAGTTAGAAGTCTGCAGAGGGAAACGGCACGGAGCAGAAGGACGCGGAGCCCCTGGCGGAGGGGGAAGTGACCAGACCGACGGCCCGGGGCCTAGCATGGCGCCCCCCCCCACCAGTGTTCTCCGATTCCCAAGACAGTCTCCGACGTGTGAGTGGGGGCCGCGTGGAAAGACAACCAGGGGATGCAAGGTCGCCAAAGCCAGTGAACGTCTCAAGTCTGAGGAAGTGATGAAGAGGCAAACGTGACCAGGGGCGGACTAAGGACAGGACTGTGACGGTTTCCACTGGTTACCGGCAGGTTATTATGGGTTATCAGGGGCCTTAGCAAGAGCAGGTGTATTACAGGCACAGTGGGGGGAGCCAGGTGTGAGCGCCCTGATGAGAACACATTGAATGTATTGATGGAATGAAGCCTGAGGACACAGACACATCTTTCAAAACATGTGGACGTCAAAATAAAAGAGAAATTTTGTGATTGCACGGGAGTCAAATCTCACAAACAAAGAAGTTCGTGATTTCTTGCTTCGGCATAAGACCGGTATTCAGTTATATTTTCTACTAGCTCACACATAATTTCCTATTCAAAAACTTTATTTTCAAACCCATCCCTTATATATTTTTGCACATGGCATTACATGAGGCTCTCATCTGAACTTGCTATAAATGGTCCATTCCAGCAATACCCCGTATCTCTGCTAAGCCGGGACATCACCTTTCTCCCGTAATCCATTTCTATTTTGGAGGATGGGTTTTCAGATTTCCTTTCCTTTAATCCATCTGTTACTGAGTCAAATCCAACCCAGTTTAATGAAAGCCCAATATTGTAGGACAGTTTTGAAGCAGGAAGCCTCAAGAACCTAAGGACCACAATTCTTTGCTCAGATCTTCGAACCCCGTTTTTTGTTCCACTCCTGCAGCTTAGAAACGCTCGTTATCTGAAGGCTGAACCCACACCCTCTCTCCTGGCTGCTTTCAACTTCTCGGCTGTCATCATCATCATCGCGTTATGTTTTCGGCCTGCCCTGGGACAGTGCCTCACAGTCCCCTTCCCACCACGGCAATTTCCACGAGGGCATCTCAGCCCCCTTGGACCAGCCGCTCTGCTCTCACCCGTTGACGCGCACCTCCGACTTGAGGCCTCGCATCCAAATACATTCTGGGTTTGTTTTCATCTCCATGTAAAAGTCTCTTGGAACATCAAGCTGATTCTCCGGTATTTCCTGTTCCTCTATAAAAAGCTTTTACAATACATTTCCCCCTAACTTAAAAATGCAAAATAGAACTTTTTAGGGTACAAAATCTGTTCTTCGATCCTGTTTTCTCGCTATACTGACCTCTGCAGGAGATGTGCTCTCTCGTCAGGTTTTACTTAAAACACGAGGTGGCAGAGCCCTATTATTTCACACCACAGGGCTGCGGTGGAAATCTTGTCAGATCGAAACCGAACCTAATCACAGCTGGAGCCTCCCCCCGGAGCGGCACCTGCGGACAGTCACTCAGGAGTGACCTGCTCGTGTGCCCGACAGTCCCCGCCGTCCCCCAAGGAAGGCGACCTGTCCTGAGAGCCTCCGCTCCTGGCTAGAGCCTCCCTTCGCCCGCCCCTCCCGCCACAGAAACCTCCGGATGCGCGCGGTGCTGTGCGGCTCCTCAGGGCCGCTTTCCGCCGATGGGATGCTGCCTGACTCACGAATCCTCCCGTAAAGTCATTTAGATCCTTAAAAGTGCTCAGCGGAAATCTGGTTTTCCAACCCCAGGAACGGGACTTTGGGGATCGTCCTCCATCCTTGCCCTAATCCCCACGGCGTTTTCACCACGCGTGAGCGTGTGGACAGAACGGGCCGCGCACGACCCCCACAAGCTCGGGGGAGGCCCGCCTGGAGGACTCAGACTCAGAGACCAAAGTAACCACATGGGTGGTCTGAACACACACATTCCCACCATGAGCAGGTGACGGCGGTCAGGACCTAGCCTGCAGGATTCGTCCTTGACCAAGGTCAGCCTTCACCCTGACTGAGATTGTCTACCGTCCTGATGCATCTGCGATAACAATCTTCTGACGTGCCGGAGTGATCCCCTTTTCCAGACCCCTCAGGGCACGGGCTCCCCCCAGGACCCGGACCGCAGAGCCCCCCATTGTCCCCCAGGCACCATCTCCAAGTGCCGTGAATGTTCATTGTTGGCCGCCCTGTGCCCGCCGATGAGAAGGCAGCGTGTGTCTCTCCGCCTTGGCCTTGTTCTTTACCCAATCTCAGCGCTTCCCCCCACTTTTCTTCCTCCCACCCCCCTAATCTACCACCCACGGACTTCCTGCCACCCCCTTCCTTCCGTCTCCTCCTTTGATGCTAAAAGCAGCTGTAAAACTGCCCTACTCCAGCCACTGAAATTCTCCTTCCCGGCGACTGTCAGTTGGCTCCAATGAGCCGTAAAAATTCTCTATGGTTTGCATATTTCTTACATCAAGGATCGGCAGAATTCCTTCTGCTTTGCCTCAGATTTCAGGGCTCACAAAACCCTCCCTCTCCACTTGTAAACATTTTGGTGGGTGGTCGGTGGCTGAGCCGATGCTTCTTCGGAGCTGCTAGGAAGCGGCCCTCTGTGGGGAACAGGGTGGACGCTGCTTCCCTGCCCGGGGCCTCTCGGGGGTCCTTCCACGACCGGCCGTCTGTCCCTTCTGCTGCCGGCACCTGGCACCTGCAGCTCCTCCCTCGCCCCTTTGTCCTCCCGCCTCCACGACTTTCTGCGTCTCATTCCCTCTGCCCGCCGTCAGGGAATAGTCTCTTCATCTTGCCATGGTTGCCAGAGATGACTCTCAGGGGCAGGCGGTGTTTACGTGCAGTTCGATGTCCGACCAGAGCGTATTCGTGGTGATCGATGATGTCAATGGAATCTGTTGCAAGAGCTCCATTTGTCCTCAGGCCCCCACCAAATTTCTAACCGATCAGATATGTGAACTAACGACAAGTACAGGAATTGACAACAATGCCAATCAGAAGAAGAGCTGTACCTGAACTTCTCCTGCGTCCACGAGGCTGGGACCCCCATAGCTCTCGTTTGCCTCTATCGCTGGTTCCATCTTCCCTAGACGGAAGCCTCAGCTGCCGGGTGGTCCGCCGCAGCCCGATGCAGCAGGTCCTCTGGGCATTTCGTGCTCCTCCCCAGGCTGCCGCTGCTGCAGAAGGAGCCGGTCACCCACAGCCGCGCTCTCACGAACGAGACGTGGTCAGCCCCTGCGAGCATTTTCCAGCAGCGTCGGTGTGTTTCACACGGGTTTTCTGGCGCTTTCTTTCACCTGCTTCCCTGTCCTTCTCTGCTTCTCTCTCTCTTTCTCATGCCTACCTACACGTGTCCACGTGTCTCCATTCACGCTGTTATCAACACCCTCTGCTACGAGACCAGCCCTTTAGAGGACACCCTCCTCTCAGCCCCCTTCTGATCCTCAGAGAGGAGCACCCAAGGCTGGCTCCAAACTCCCAGTTACTCCGGAGTTCAGCTCATCGCCTGGATGACAGTGGTGACATCTGGGAGTGCAGAACTCTCTTCCACCGAGTGGAAAAACCCACCCTAAAATCTCCCTTTATTGGCAGCTGACAGCTCAGCAATCAAGCGTTTCCGGAAGCCGTGAGGAACCCAGATCTGGGACACAAAATCAATTCAGTTCCCAGGAGCCTGGAAATTCAGGGAGCGAGAGCAGTGAGCTGCAGGAAATCAGACCTGAGCTTCGCCCCGCGGGGGGAGACTGAATGGGCAGGTAGGGTGCCAGCACCTCTGTGTCCCGGAAATGCGATCTTGTCCAAGGAACCAGGGTGCCGAGTCCCGCTTTCCTCCTCGCTGACGGAAGGTGGACGCTGAATGAGTCGGGGAAACACGAGCCGCACCCCCCCCCCCAGAAGGGTGTCTGAGTCGAAGCTGGTGTCCTCGCTGCTGCTGTCCAGGTCTGCCGCTCCTGCCGTCGACTCCAGACAGATGTGACTTTGCAGGGCCATTGTTTTCTTCCCTAGAAAACTCAGACACTTGTCACACGGTTCCTGAGGCTGGTAGAACGGATAAAATAAACGTCTCCTCTGGCCCATGCGGGCATGTTTGTGAGTCTGAGTGACAGACCCTGGGTCCTCGGGCCCACGTCCGCAGCAGCTCACGCCTGGCGCTGCCCCAGACAGCTCTTTGGATTGTGGTCTGACAGCACGTCACAGCCCGGTGCCCTGTGGCCCCTGAGTCCACCGTGCGCAGAGGGTCTTGTCCTCCAGGGTCAGGACAGCCTGACCTCCGTCACTGAGACAACCGGGGGTGGAGGCAGCCGGCCGGTTTCACGTGT
This sequence comes from Anoura caudifer, assembly GCA_004027475.1. Lineage (NCBI taxonomy): Eukaryota > Metazoa > Chordata > Mammalia > Chiroptera > Phyllostomidae > Anoura > Anoura caudifer. The sequence continues at coordinate 25,224 of PVKU01002813.1, read as the reverse complement.
GTTTTTCCAGGGCCACCTGCACCCCTGGGCCCCGGCACATGGGTGTCATTTAGGGGCAGGTCCTGAGGAGGGCCGTGTTCTGCCCGAGACGGGTCCCGGGTGCAGACAGAGTTTAGAACCGACAGACCATGAGGAGGAGCTGAGCAGGGAGGAGGAGCCTGGCGACCCCGGCGACCCCCCAGCACCCCTGCATTCCAGCCAGGACACCACCCACTCACTCGTCTCTCTGGGATGCATCTAACCTCGCCTCTGTTCATCTTGCTGTGAGGGGTGGAAAAGGCGCTGCGATCCCTTAAATGGCGAGTCCCATCAAAGTGTGGGAAGGTGCAGAGAACAGCGAACACGAAAACGAGCCGTCACCTCTGGAAAGGGGCTGAGCCCCATATGGGTCGGTTTCCTCATCTGTTGACATACGGGGTGGATCGAACAGCGCGTGTTGGTGCGGACGTGGTGAGAGGGGACCCTGGTGCGCCGTGGGCGGGACTGTGGACTGGCGCAGCCCCCGGTGATAAACGGTGTGTAGGTCCCAAATAAAAGCAGAAGGATCCTGTGACCCAGCAGTTCCGCTTCCAGACACTTATCTGGAGAAATTCAAAACACGAATTCGAAAAGCTATGAGCATGCCCCCTGTTCGCGGCAGCATCACGTCAACCAGCAAGGCATGGAAGCGGCCCGAGTGCCCATCCGGGGCTGAGTGGACGCAAAGGTCGCGGTACATTGACACAATGGAATATTACTTGGCCACGAGAAAGAACGAAATTTTGCCATTTGTGGCAACGTAGATAAATGTGGAGGGTATTATAGTGAACGACATAAGGCAGACAGAGAAAAACAAACACCGAGCATTTTGCTTTACACGTGGAATCAGAGAAGCCAAACCCGTAAAAGAAAAACCACACAGAAGCAAACACATAGATACAGAGGACAAACTGGTGGTCGCCAGATGGGGAGGGAGTTGGGGGCTGGGTGGAGACGCTGCAGGGATTAAGACGCATAAGTTGCCAGCCACAAAGAGCGTCCAGGGACGTAAGTCTCAGCCCAGAGGATGCAGTCAATGACACTACAATGGTGTGTGGTGTCCGGCAGGCCCTAGACTTACAGGGCGATTATTTTGTGAGTTACGGGAACGTCTAATCACCTGGTTGTACACCTGGAGCTAATGCAATGTTGCACCTCAGCTGTCACTGGGAAGTGTTAAAAAATTGAAAACCAGCAGGTTGATTGATTCCGAGGGTCCGTCTCCGAGGCGGAGCTTACAGCTCTCGGAAGCCCTCGTTTCCAAGGCCCCGTTAGAATCCTGCGGGAAGCGAGTCAGACCTGCAGATTCCCAGACCCCCCGTCCGTTTATTCTGATTAAGGCAATAGATTATGAGGCCTGAGAACACACGCCACGAGCGAGCACATGGGGGGTGGGAGACACAGGCCTGCGGTGGTGCCCGGGGTGTTGGCGAAGCCGGTGTAACAGCCCCTTGCCGGGTCGCCTCAATGTGCTAAGACGTGATAAACCTGCAGAGAACAGCTCTCCGAGGTCGGCACTCTTGCTAATTATACCTGGAAAGAAACGGGGTCACGGAGAGCATGTGGTAAATAATTCCGTACACGCAGCTGGCAGATGGAAGGAGCCGGGGTGTGAGCAGATGGCCGGGCCCCACGCCTGCGCCCTCCCCGCCGCTGTCCCCGGCTCTTCAGGCTGGGCCGCAGCCTGCCGCACCTGCCAGCGCTGTCGTCCCTCTGTTTCCGATAGACTGTCACACGCGTCTGACACGTCCGCACCGGCCAGCTCAACCTCGTTTGTGCCCGCCTTCCTGCGTGTGTTTCTGAGCGAGCTCGGTGGTACCCCGGGTGTTACTCTGGGCGCGGACGGGACCCCAGCAGCTGCTTTCATTCCTGCCATCCCTTTTATTCGGAGCACCCGGGCCGCCGCAGGGCCCGCACTAGCGAGCGAGGAAAAGGCACCTCTCTGGGGGACCCCACCAAGTCCCAGCAGGAGTGGGACTCGCTGGAAAACCTCTTAGCTCAGAGCGAGGCAGCCCCAGGCTGGGGGCTGGGGCTTAAGCCCTGGGTCACGCCCTTGACTGGGGCCTTGTCCAGGATACAACCTGCGTGCTGGCCGCCGTGTCCCCGCAGGGCTGGGGCACTGACCATCTCTGCCCTTCCGTCTTCCCTGCCAAGCCCTATACTTGGAGTCATCTGAGGGAGCTGCACAGACAAAGAAGCAGGTAGAAGACAGGGCGTTAGCAGCATAAAATGCGCTTCCCTGGGATTTCCGGCGTGCGGACAAGAGCAGGCAGGGAAGGGACGTCTCTCCCGGGCGCAATCGGTCTCTGTCAGGTGTCAGGGGACCTGGCCTTTACTTGAGACCAATGTAATCACTGAGGTGAGCGCCCGAAGGCCCTCTCTGCTGCAGAACAGGGGGCCGCACACACAGCCCGAGCGAGGCCTCGCCGGGGCGTCCTGCTCCCTCCCTCCCCCCGTCTGGTGCACTTTCCAAATACCAACCCTTGATCACTCACTCATCAGAGTGGAAGGAGGAAAACCCAATAATTAGCTCCGGATTTCTGGAGAAGCCAAACAAAACACTCTCGGTGGCGTTTGGGAGCGAAACCACAGCGAGGCTTGCGTTCCGGGAGCTGTTTGTCAAACAGAAAATAACCCTCCCTCTGATGCTCTTCAGAAGCCGGAGGCGGTTTCCCCCCGACTTGTGTTTCTGGGTTTTTCAGCTCGGTCTGTTTATTCTCTGCTGAGCAATCACAGCCAAACAGAAAGCCAGCTTCCCAGGATTCGGAGGCAGGTGGGGTTTCGAGATAATCTGAAAGGCATGATGACAAAGTCCCAGAATGTCTCAGATTGTGTTTGGCATTTACTATTTCCTTTAAGTTTATCTACTGTTTGGATGAGGGGGAATTTATCTGGAGCAAGAAAATCGAAAATGTTCAGAAGTGGTCTGAGCAGAGATCGTGAAACGTGCCGGAGAGTGTGTGTACGTGGGTGTCCTCGATAACTGAGGCGTGATGTTTGTTCGCTAAAAATGGGGGGGGCTCCCCAAATTCTTCTAATGAATTCCCAGGTTGCAACCTAGTTCCCCAGAGACAGACTTTCGACTTTCCTCCTTAAATATGTAAACGTTGGATTGGGATGCTGCACATTTTAGGAAATCAGATACTCCAGAACTTTTGTTACATGTTAGATTCACTCCCGACTGTTGAACGTGGTAAGATGAAGAAGATGTATTTGAAAGGCGATATATGTCCCTAGAAATGGGGAGGGGGCGATGACAAATGACCTTGCCTTGCGTTCGACCTTTTTTTGGGTGGCCAACTGTCGACAGGAGCTCATCCCTGTGGGGAGTCCGAGCTCCCCGGACGTCGGCCGCAGGGCAGGGCAGCTTTCCAGGCCCCGCCTCAACCCCGGGGCTGCGGGGACCAGCGTGGACAGCTCACCCGGCCCTTCCATCACGGACCAGTGGGCAGGCTTCCGTGCGCCCACCCGTCCCCGGGGCTGCAGGTGGCAGGGAGCCCCCTCCCGGCCAGACACACCTGTCTGTCCCCGTGGCGAGTCCCGGTGTCCCGTGACCCCAGGGGCCTGCGGGAGCCCCAGTGTTGGCACCCTGCACACAGCTCACGTGGACCACAGACTCCACATTCTAGGAAGGGGGTCTCTGAGGTGACAGACAGACATACAGGGCAGACAAACAGACACCCCTTCTTTTATCTCACGGGCAACCGACCTTTCATGTCAGTCGGGTCCGGTGAGGCCAGGGCGCCCCCAAAGGTCCGTCACTGAGCTCGGTGCTTCACGGAAACTCCGGGCAGCCCCACTCCTGGTGGTGGTGGAGCCCGAAACCCGAGGCTCCTGGGGACACTGCGGGGAAGGAGAGGAACGGCTGTGCCACGTCAGCCGGGACACAAACAGTCTTTCTGGCCACGATCCCTTGATAGAGGGTACTAATCTGCAGCAACACGAGAAACAAGAAATGGCTGGGGGTCGAATAAAGGGCAAAAACGTCAACACACACACACAGAGGAGCCGTAAACCGGAAGCGGAGAGATGGCGCCTGCGAAGGCCGAATTGTGATGGAAGTTGCCGAGAGTAGAAAGTCCCAGCCCTGAGCGCCGGCTCCAGGCAGCCGACCGCCGAAGTGTTCAACAGGCGGCTGGCGCGGACCCCGGGAAGCTCTGACCTGCAGGAGGGATGATAAAGGGGAAGAGTCGGCATTTGGGGGATGGATGAACTTCGTGCCCCCTTTGGAGACTGCTCCCAATACATCTGGCAAACAGGACTGCCTTTCTTCCCTTAGCCTCTGACACAGCTGCAGACCCTCGGGGGCCCCTGGGGTGGGCTGCCCCTTGCGCAGTCGAGTGGGTGGATCGAAGTTGTGGTGTGCGTGTCCCTGGCTGAGGTCGGGCTGGGCTGGCGGTGAGCCCACGCGGTCGGCCAGGGAACCAGGGAACCGGAACAAAGCCGAGGACCGGGCTGCATTTGTGCCGCAGAGAAGTCAGTCCTGACTGCCAGCCAAAGGTTGCCAGAAACGCCGGGCACCCCCCAAACCACACGGGGGAGGGACAGCTATGCGCCCGCCCGAAGGAGAGAAGGCAAGTGAAGGAGGCAGCGTCGGTGCCGACTAGGGCCGCATGGCGGCGTGCCCGCGGCTGTCAGCTTCCCCACCGCAGGACCCCAGGACTCCGGGTAATGCGTTCCCGTTGCCGGCTCTCGGCTTTAACGTGATCTATTTTCATATTCTCTCTGCCTGAGACACGGACCTGCACTGCCAGACTTCGTTCAGGAATGAGGTTTAATTTGGGAAGAGACACCAGCCAAACTCACAGCTCCTCTCGCCTGCCTGGTGCTTCCCGGTCCCACCAGCCAGCGCTGGAAGCTGGGCGGAGGGGTTTCACAGCTGGGCGACGCTGGGTTTGAGGTGTGCCAGCACCTCCTCCCTTTCTCAAAGGTGGACCTTTCTGGGGTGTCACCTGGCTGCCCCGAGCTCCAGTGTCTGCCACGGGACACAGGACACCAGGGACGTTTGTCTCCGGTGTCATGCCATGAGCTGATGTGACGGAGTGCCTGGAGAGGCCCTGGAGACTCAGGGCAGCTGAGTCACACTCCCCTCCCCGTTACCGCAGAGTGGGGGACGCAGGTCACTCCCACAGAACCCCCGACCCGGGGCCGGGGGAGGCTGGGTTCACACGGAGCAGTTGCCTGTCCACCGTCACCCCGTGGCTAGGCCCCGAGGCTGACCCGCCCACATGACCTGGTCTTTGCAGGCAGAGAAGGGCCACCCTGACGGGGTCACCAGGGGCTGCTGGCCAGGACCTCAGTTTCGACAGAACCCACGTGGGAAAGATGAGGTGACCTGGGAAGATGCCTCCAGCGTGGGGGTTAACGACTCAGAGACCCTGGCGACTCTGTGCTGGAACCCCAGCGCGAACCCACATCCACTCATTCTCACTGACAGCCCTCGCGTGCCCTGGGCGGACCTTCCACACGGGGTCGGGGTGGGAGGAAGCCGCGGGTCGCCGGGGCAGGCTGTTCTCAGCCGCCAGAAACCCTGCGGCTGCCCATGGAGAGGCCGGGACCTGGTGCATCGGCCAGACCCGAAGTGAACCGGTCAGCCCTCGCTGCCCGCCCAGGCGTCTTCAGCTGCATCTCTGACTTCTCTCTGGGTGGGTTTCCGCGCAGCACGCCCAGCGCAGGTGCAGAGTCAGCACGCGCCGAGTCAGCACCCGCCGGGACTCTGCCCGCTGATCACGGGCGCTCCAGTGCTCTTGCTGCAGGAAGCCCGGCCCCACGCGCACCCTCCCCAGCCGCCCTGAGCCGCTTTCTCCGGGGAGCACTGCTCACCTGCCCAACACAGCTCCGTTCCGTCGGAGGCCCAGGTGGCGGCGGCTGCGTTTGCGCCGTACTCACTGCCGCCGCCTTTCGCGGAGGGACTGGGAGCCGCGCAGGGCCGGTGCTTTGAGGACCATCCGTAAATCTCATGCCCGCTCAGGACACCTGTGCCCCATGTCACCCGCAGCTGGGAACGCGAGGCCTGCGGCAAAGTTAGGGCAAACTGAGGCCTATGTTAGCCAGATGGGGCGCGCTACGCACTTTCCAGAACCGCTAAGCTTGGAAGGTACCGAGTACGGGGCCTGGGCGGCCCTTGCGACAGAGAATCCAATGCGCCTGTCGGTACCTCGCACACGGGTCATATTCCTGATGCAGAAGGTGCGTGTGGGGACCGGAAGTATTGTCCTAACCGCTTAGCGACAACGAGAAACAAATGTTGGTTTACTCAGCGGCGCGTGCGTGAATTCATTTCTCTTGTTTTTGCTTCAATAATGAGGCTGGCTCCGAAATGGCCTTTGCACGTTCAGTGTGAAGACACACGCTTAATTAACTGCACACGAACGCGTTATTATAAATAATAATACATCCTGCCATGGTTGGTTGTGCAGCGTGCCTGGAAGCCCCCGCGCTGACGCTTTTCCCTCTCTGAGCAGAAGCCAGTGGGAACTGCAACGGAGCAGGGCCCTGGGGCCGGAGGGGCGCGGCCGCTCGGGGCCCTGCGGGAGGAAGGCGGGCGGACCCGGTGTCCTGCTCTGCAGCGCCTCAGCCTGCGTAGGCAGGAAGGTGACCGTGTTACAGAGACAGCACTTGTGTCTCAGAAGTTAGTTCAACGCGAAACTTTCCAATTCCTCTCCTTCCTTTCCAGTTCTTGGCGCCCATGCGATGATGTAGGGATCGAAGTAAGATCACGGTGAGCCTGGGTGAAGGGAAGCTGCGGCAGCTCGGGGAGGGGGCGGTTATCCCCTCCGAGGGTCACCTCTGTCGTGTGTCTCAGGCAGAGAGCAACGTCAGGCTCCTACGTGTCGCTGGACAACCTGCCGGGCAGACGCCTGAGTTAGGCAAAGCAGGTGGGCCTCCAGCGAGGAGTCACACACCGACGAGAATCCATGAAGTCTTACAGCACACTCCAAGGCTCCCAGAGACGGTTGCCCCGGAGACGGGGGTCTCGGGGGTGATCTCGGGGGTTTATGGACTCCAGTCGTCGGTAGGGAGAATGTTCCCCCTTCTCATTTCATTCTGTCTCACTTCCTCCTCGGTCTCCCCCAAATGCCACTTCAGTCTGAGCAGGATGCTGGTGGAAGGACATCCCAAGGTTGGCATTGCCTGTGTTTTATTCATCACTTCACAGGTAGAAGGCACATCGCTCCGTGAGTCACACACCTGTGTCTGAGGAAGCCGTTACCATGTTGCCATGAGACCCACGAGACGGCGGGGGGAAGAGCGAGGATTAGTCTGAGCCTGGGAGCCTGCAGGGAACCAGCCCTGCCGTGCGGCCGTCTTTACTCACTTTCCTCCTGCAGCAATTTTTTTATTAAGAGCCTCCTTTTTCCGAGACATCGGTGCCTGGGGCTGGACACTCGAAAGCCTGTAAGAAGTGGGCCCTGCCCTTCGATGACCTTAAGGGAAGGAGAGGCTGGCGGAGATGAGCAGCCTCCCCCAGGAGGTGCAATTTCCCAGGGATGATGTTATTTACAGAGCGGGCGGGCTGGGACAAAGAACCACCCTTGCGCTTGGCGATGTGTGATCACTGATAATTCCTGAGATCATACCCTCTTCAGGAGGGTAGAAGCAGAGAGCTGGCTGGAAGGGGGGCATGAGAGACTGGACTGAGTGAAAAGGCAGGCGCCGAGCACAGTGGTAAGGAGATCTGGGACCCAGCCTGTCAGGGCTACCCCTGGGCGGTTCACTTCACATTTCTGACCACCGGTTTTCCATGGACATGAAAAAATAGAGCCTGCCTATCCCAGGTGTTGTGAGAATTCAATGAGAACCTGAAAGGACTCTCGTAAAAAATTTAGCAGGCTGCCTGGCTCCCTCTGTTCTGTGGTTAGCTGTTGTTACTGCTGTTACAAAGTTACATTGTTACAGGGACGAGGGCCCCGGTCTCCGATAGTTTGTAACCAGTGTTAACAAGACCAGCGCCTCAGCAGAATGGGGAGGCCCCAAATCAGACTGTAAGGTAGGTTTTAAAAATGAACGGGGCTCAGGCGAGTGGGGGCACGGGGGGCAGGCTGTCAGCACGGCACCGGGAGGGAGGGGAGGATGAGAGGGCGAGGGAGAGGCACTGCTGAGCTTCCGGGGACGCCGGGCTGGTGGGGAAGAGGGAAGGCATCCGAGGCTGCTGAGCGGAGCCCCACCAGAGCAGGAGGAGGACGCGCAGGCTAACGGCAGCCATCCCCACTCATGAGCGGTGTCGTGGGAGGGAAATGCCCACACCTGCACAGCCTCCGTGCACGTGCACTCATTCTGGGACAGGCACCGAGGAAGGGAGGGGTGGAAAACAGACAAGGCCCGGCGAAAAGTCCGATAAATCACGGCGCGCTCGGAGCGCTGCCATCTGTGCTCGCTCTGCCTGACGGGCGCCTCGAGAAGGACGGGAAGGCAGCGCATGTGTGATCGATGGGCACGCGGACGTGCAGAGAACAGAGAGCGCGACGCAGGGAGCCGATTGCCGTGAGTTATTGGCGCTGTTTAGTCAACAGAGCAGGGCAACGAGGGTGTCAGAAGACAGAGTCCATACTGTCGGTATGAAGATGTAGCTCAGGGAAAGCCGGTCTCTGAAAGACAGATGGGGAAAAGTTCATCTTCTGGGCGCCATTGGGCACTTTAGCACGAAAGCCTCTGAGAAACAGGGTTATCCATCTGGGGTGCACGCTATTTTTTATGCAGGGGACTGGGTGTCTGCGGTTGGCCCGGTCAGCCTCCACGCCGCTTCCTGGGAGGCTCCTTGGTTTCCACCTTTCCTCTCAGTCCTGCAGTTCAGTGGGGACCGGTCAAACCCCTGCCTCCTTGGACACTCAGGAGACCTGGCAGTAGCCGGTCACAGCCCTAACTCGGGTGTCCCAAGTTTGGGGGTGAGATTTAATCCTGTAAGTCTTGACGGAACTACTGGGGTTGTGAGGCTGGTTGAATGCAGACCTCACCTTGCAGGATCTACCATGGGAATAAGCCCATGGAGAAGGAAGCCAGAGCTGAATTCTTGACAATACTGTTTGAGCACCTGGATCCAGCTATGCCTGAAGATGTTACCCAATCTGAATTAAACTTATGTCATATGCAACCAAAGTATTTTGACTAATAAATGACAGTATAGATTCTGACCTCCACACCATACAAACTGCTTGTTTTCTTCCTATGAACCACCCCCCCCCTTTTTTTTTTTTTGCAGCCTAATGGCCGGTCACTTTAAATCTGTTCTCATCATCTCTGGCAAACCAGAATGTCTTACTTATTTGATGTTTGACCAAAATAGTTCTTTGATATTGTCCATCTTGTACATAAGACACTGTATACTGTGGAAATTCAGAGCAATAACTATTTAACTTTCCGTATGTTTTAGAAATATAACTTCCCTTTCGACAGCTCCCCCCCCCCAAAGACTGAGAATAAAAGTGACTTATTTTAACTGACTCTCTTTTGTGTGTGAGATGGTGTTTTGGATACAACTCTATGGGAGGCTGCATCGTGAGGCCCCCCGGCCTTTACGCAGCTGATACTCGAGACAAGCGCGTGCGATGCAGCCAGAGCACTGCCCTGGTGCAAGAGGCGAACAAGACACGGTGGGAAGATGGAATCGCGAGCCGTCCCTTGCCCAGGAGGAAGGTCGCAGGGGAAGCTGAACGGGACAGGTAAATGTTTGCAGAGCCTCCGCAGGTAAGGGTCTGCTTCCCAGGCGTGGGGCTGTTTGAGTGAGGGCAGGGGATGTGGGAAAGGTCGGGAAGGGAGCGGGGAGAAGGGCTTTCAGGATGACCAGCCGAGACGATGCATTTCCACACGTGTTTCCTGAGCCAGAGCAGCTACGCAAAGTGCCCGACAGTTCATGGTGGGACTTGTATGTGCCAAAATGGCTTTAAGGAAAGAGGTAGACGCCCAGGTCACTGTACAAGGAAGCCTCTGTCTCACCCCATTTCTTCCACCTAAGTAGCAGTATGCGTTTCTGGGCACCCCTAAGCTGGACTGGGAACACCACGCCGGACACGAGCTTGGGCCCTTGCTGCGGTTGCGGGCTGGCAGTGCGCCCACGAGCCACACATCGCTGATGATACCGTGGGTCAGATTCCCGATGCAGAGAAAACGTGGAACGTGGCTACCGGATGAGGAGGCGCATTTCCCCGATGTAGGAGAAAACCCATAAATATTCTTGTGAAATGCCCGTACCTACCTGCACAAATGTGAGACTGTGCTGCTGCGTCTCTGAAACACAGCACAGTGCCTGTCATGAGAGAGAGAGACTAAATAAATATTTGCGGGGAGAACAAGTGAACGGAACAGCATGGTTTTGGGGTTCTGGGAGCTGAGCCCACGACACGGGAAGTGTCTGTGGGGGAACCTTTGAGTCGCCTCTGTAATTAAAGCGTGTCAGATGTGCTTTCCGGAGGCACTGACTGTTGAATTTTCTTTATGATAACCTGTGTTCTCACAAGGCTGTCCTATATTGGGAAATGTAACGGAACTGTAACTACACGGCACGAAACCTCCTAGAGAGATTCTAAAACATTCACTAAGAAGATGCTGATGCTTAGTTTGACAAAGCCTGAGACAAGGGTATCTGGACAGGTATGGATAATTGATTGCCTTTCTTTAAAAAAAAAAAAATTCATCTGGATGTTTCCGTGAGTACTAGCAGAGCCAATTAGCATTTTGTGTTTAAAAAGGAAAATAAACGCAGGGCCCGACAGAAGTAACGCCTGCTCCCGTGAGGTTGGCAGGGTACTCGTGTGGGTGTGATAATTTATAGCTTCAATGCAAACATTTCACCTAAAAGGACACACGTTGTGCTGGAGTGAGGTCTTGTTATGTTACGGAGTGACATGCCTATGGTTTAGTAAGGAAAGACTTTGCAACAAAAATGAGTGTTCTTGGCATCCGGCCCCGGAGATCTGGAGGGCCGGTGTGCAGAGTGTGAGGGTTCCGTGCGTAAACAGAGCTGCCCTGGCTTTCCGAGGCGGCGGGGTCGTGGTGGGGAGCCCCTGCGCCCCCCTCGCTGCATCCTGCGCTCCTTCCCCCAGAGCCAGGGAGCCACACAGGCACTGAGACCACCACTCTTGTCGGCAAGACCCCAGGGGAAGGAGCTCCGGAAGAATTGTCTCTGTCTAACAACCGAGTTTATAGCTACGGCCTTATCAGAGCCTGGGACCCACAGGACGGAACACGGGGCCTACAAAGCCCCGCGGCCGGCCCGCTGTGCGCCAGGTGCCTGGGAACTCAGCCCCCGCGGCGGGGCGGCGAGGGCCCCGGGTGCACCGGGCCACCGGGCTCCAGGCGCCAATTAACCTCCCCCCCACCCAGCGGAGGCCGGCGAGAGAGACGCATGCACAATAGCTGTTGCAAAGACACATTTCAAAGTCATTACGTGCACATTAATAATCTTGGGAATATGTAATTTTGTCGGTGACAGATACTATTTTTACAGCTGTTCTTTGGAGAAAGAATAAGTTTCTCCTCATTAAAGACTAATGAGTGACATTACATTTAAGCGTTCACATTAGATGTGCTTCTTTGAATTTAATGATGGGGCAATGAGGCCTCTAATTAAATGCTCAAAAATCTCCTCTGGGAGAAACAAAACAAATTTATCAGCAATTTAAAAAAAATAATGGGATCCATCTGTGAGATACTAAAATTCTAAAATTTGGGGTATTTAGACATACGACCGTTGTTACCTCCGAAGGCTGAGTTCTGGCTATTCTAGCTACTGCCGCAGCAAAGCGATGCAACATAGTAACTTCTGTTTTACTATGTTGATTCTACTGACTACCTTTCGTAGTCACCATGGAGTGATGAAGAATCCTCTATAAACCTTGGAGTATTTGCTGAGTTACTGATCCGGACTCAACACTCCACAGCAGCATACCAGCGCATCTTTAAGCGATAATTGAAAGAAAAATGTCAGACGAAACACCACCGTATAGAAGTTGGGCCGTAACCGGTTTCCTAAGTCATGTGACCCTCCTCATGTCATGCTCCCAGGTTGGGTGTCCGTGTGTCCCTTTACCCTCTGCTAGAACTCGTTATGTATTTACTAAAAATGGGAAATATAGTTTAAGTTATTGAATTGTTAAAAACATTAAAACAAGTATAATATTACTGGATTTTAATAATAAGTCACACAGATAAAATCGTTTCTTCCTCAGATACTATTACTTAAGAGATTTTGTAATCTCGAAAACCTGGCGGGAAGGGCGCCAGTTGGGGCAGAATAGTGAAGACTGCGGCGGATTAAGGTATCGTCCGGATATTTACAGCGCACCCAGTTTCGTTCTTCGCTCCTGCTACTGTCCAGTTTGGCTGATGGGCATCGTTCCCACACCTGTCACAGGAGAACAAAGCGTAGCCACATCTTTAGAAGGGAAAGGACTGAAACACCTTGGAAAGGTGAGGAAGGACAAATGATCTCTCCCGTGCCGTCTGTCCTGACAAGCCTGCGATAAAATCCGCTGTGTGGCCAAGCTTTGGGGCCCACGGGTGCGGGAGCAGACGCCACTGGCCTGGACCCCAGCGGGTGCCGCAGGGCGTGTGTGGGCCGGCTGGGTCCCGGCGGTGGATGCTTGCCGGTGGTGCGGGGCCGGAGTCTCCACGACAGGCCATTTCTGTGTTTCTAAGTCAGGGCTCCCCTGGCTTTACCACATTTACTACCAAGCAGCCAGAAATGCCGGCGTTGTATGCTCTGGGGGTGGAGTCCTGAGCAAAAGGGGCAAGTTCCTCGCTTAGGCGTCTGGAACACCATTCCCAAAACTCAGTGTTTGACTAACCCACTTCTCCACCATTTGCAACTTTTTTTTTTAAGGGTCAGGAGGTCATGCTGGGGGAATTGGAGTGACGTGCACTGTAGGCAGATACAGCACCCGCCCCCTTCACTTCAAAGGCGGTGTTCCTAACCCGACTCCCACTTTAAACTCAGGTCAGGTCTATTTCTGCACAGTTTTCACCCAGTGTCATATGAGGACAGCCGACTGCGCTCAGGCGCGCTGCTGTGGAGGGCAGGTCGGTGCAGAACATGCGGCTCGGGCTGGGTGGCTCAGCTGGGTGCAGTATCATCCTGACACGTTGAGGTCGTGGGTTCGATGCCCGGTCAGGGCACAGACACGAATCAACCAGGGAGTGCATGATGCTCCTCCCTCTCTCCTCTCCTCTCTCCCTCTCAAACCAGCAAATAGGATAATTTAAGAACATGTGGAGTGCGTGGCCCGCATTATACTCAGAATCTGTCGGCTGAGACTGCACACGAGCTCTATAGTGGGAGGCGATACCTGACCTGGACGGAGGGTCGGGGGGGGTGTCACATGCAAGCTCTGCCATCAGGGCCTTCTTGTCTGACGCCGCCCCCCACTGCCCAGCTGGGTGCAGCGGGTGCCACGGGGGCACGCTCCCCGTGCAGCCTGCCCCAAAACCACAGGGATGGCCCCTAACCTGGAGCGGCGAGGGGGGCCGCCTTGCTGTTTCCGGGTCAGGGTGGAGGCCAGGCCCCACGCTGTGGGGTGGGGGCACGGAGGGCCGTCCGCCACTGCTGCCGGGTGTGCGTGGAGCCACCGCTCTGTCCGTGGGGTGGGCTGCAGGGGGCACATTGGTGGGGGCAGCACTTGCTAGGCTGCCCTTCCCTGGTCCTTGGGGCTTTGAGGGGTTTTATTTTGTGCTGCTCTTGCTTTTGGCTGCACTTCCTGCCACCGCCAGGTCCTAGCTCCGTCGGCCCGAAGACATTTGAGCCGTGCGCGGTGAAAAGGTAACCCAAGGAGCTCACCTGCCATGGCGTCACCCTTGGGTCCCCAGGTCCTGGCCAGTTCGTCTCCTCTCCACCCTCGAGTCTCTTTTGTTCATTTTCCGTGGAATGAGCGGGACATTAATTGTGCGTAGTGGGAAGAACAGGGAGATGTATGCCCTTTCCTTCTTCCTGGAAATCAGTTTGTTTAAAAAAACAAACAAACAAAAACCCGTAACTATTCTAATTGCAGCAGGGAGATAAAACAGGGCCGATTAATATATTAGCCTTGTTTAACATGAATTTGAAGATGCATTTTAAAACCGATACCGCGTCCATGTGTTTGCACTTCCAAAGGTGGTGTTGCCCAAGATTTCTGGAGCCTCGGCATCACTCCAGCTGCACGTGCGTCCCCGTGTGCACACTCGCGCACTTTTATTTTGGGGGTTTCTTCCTCATTGTTATTCTTCTTCCTCCACAGAATTGTTCAGAAGTATTCATGTGAATGGCTTGATCCTTCCAAAGAGAACGGCATATTCATTTTATTATACGGATCATGAATTCTCTTATAGCTTCTCTTCTCTTATCAGATTGATTTTCTATGTGATTTCTCTCCTGACATATGTAGGGCATACTCCTTAATCGAAAAGTTACTATTTATATTTCTAGCTACTCTTTATATAGTTTGCAGTTATATTTCTACCTTTTCCTATCACATTGTTTACATCTAATTGTCTAGTTTATTTTGGTTAAAATCAAGGCACTTTCTCTTACCTGTGAGAAACACTGAAATAAAAAAACGTGGTGCGTGTGCAAATACATGCTAGTCACGCACCGTAAGAAGACCGGACACGCTCAGCGCCTGCCGTCCGCGTTCAGCCTCTCTGGGCCAATGCCGTCTCTGCAGGCAGTGTCCCTGGCACACACTGCTCTCCACAGCCCTGTCTCGTCTCGGTCGCTTTCATGCCGCAGCAGCAGAACCGGGCAGTCACGACCGAGACCCACGGAGCCCAGGAGCTAAAATATCCGCTATCTGGGGCTTTACAGAAAAGTTTGCAGATCCCCGATGTTGAGAATTATTGTGAATAAGATCTCTAGAGAAATAAAGTCCAAAGATGTGATTCCCACTATTTCTGAGGGACCCCCAAGGCCCACACCCAGGAACATATTTAGACACGTGTGTTGCGTTCGACACATCATGCCAGGAGGAGAACATCAGATGCATGTGTCCCGCTACACGGAGACCATCCTAGGTATCCCCGCACGGGAGAATAATGGCAACATCTCCTCAGTGTTGGCGTTGGCTGGAGCATCTGCCCTTGGTCTTGTCTCTCGCTGGCGGGTCTTTCCTGTCTCCTTTGCCAGTGCGTTCCCTTCTGTCGGTCACTGGGTGCAGTCCCGGCGAGTCTGGGTTTCTCTGAGTCCTTTCCCCGGGTGGCTGGACCCGTGCAAACCACCCCACCTCACACTTCCTCACGCGAGAACTGTCTCTCGAGCTCCAGCCTCTCCTTTCAGACGTTCAGCTGTCACTAGGTTTCACCGCGTGACCGGCTTTGCGGCTCCTACCACCAGGCAGGTTCAAGGCCAAGCCCAGCAGCCCCAGTCCCCTCTGTCCCGCCGCCTCAGTGCATGGCCCCACTGCGCGCCACGTTGGGCAGATCGAGCGCTTCGGAGCACGGTTCGTCCGCTGCGGCCTCCCAGTTCGCGCCGACACCGTGGCTGTGAGGCTGAGTTTGTTGGTTTCCATCGGGCTGTGCTGTCTCTCACTGCGTGTGTACGCTCTCAGTCCTCTACAAAATCTGTAGCAATTATCTCTTCCAGTACTTTCTTCTTCACTCTCTCTCTATCTTTCATCAGGGATCCCTGCTTACCGCCTTCTCCTTGGGGTGGCCCCATTTTCCATCGCAGAACCTCCCTTTAATCCACATAGGTCCTCAGTTCTGCCCTGCAGTTCAAAATCCTCCCTTCTACGATGCGTAATCCGTTGTTTAAAGATTTCTAAAAGTTCTTAAAACCGTGTCCTTCCTTTGTGGGAGTTAAGAACCCAGTCTCCCGACGGCCATCATCCGGAGCTCAGATGAGATGCTTTCCCCCGAGCACGAGGTCTCGTCTCGCCCTCTGCCACTGCTCAGGCCTCTGCATGACCTACACCCACAGGGCCATGGTCCTCTGCTTCGACCCTTTACCGCAGTTCGGAATCGTCCGATCGGTAGCGTGATCGTCGGTCTGATCTGCAGCCACCAGCAAACCCCGGGACTCCATGGCCCTTGAGGGCAGAGGGGCAGAGCGCTGCTCCCCTTCGTGATGGATCCCCGAAGCTAGCGCCCATCGGGAACTGCGCAAAGGTGTTCGGAGGTTGTTCGATGAGACCACGCTGATCAAGGGAAGATCCTCTGGTACTGAGTGAATATTATTGGCCGTACATACTCTTCACTGCATGAAACTAAATAAATATACTAAATCTGGAGCTATCCGATTTGATTTGATTCTGAGCTTGGCCAAGACACAGACTTAAAACTTCACGTTTACTTCACCTGACCCTTGACACAACGTGAATGAAAAGAGAAAAAGAAATTGAGAAACCAAGAGTGCTTTAATGAGAAAATGCAGACAGGACTCACGCCGTCAGACAGAACCAAGATACATCATCACGTAGGTACGGCACCAATGTATTCGGAGACCATCTGCTCTGCCATGTAAAGCTAATGAAATTTTAAAAAAGTCTGAGCCGTTAAGAAACAACCATCAGCCTACAGTCCGAATCCAGCGTGATTTGATAATAAAAACTATAGGTATTGCACCTCATTGGGAGGCACCTGAGTAAAAGTCCCCAGGTCGCTAACGCCCCGTGGAAGAGGGAAGCGCGGTCGGTGCCCGGGAAACAGCGCCAAGCGGCGACCGTCACCTGCGGTGTCGTGTTTGGCTGACGCATCTATCCTGCCTCCTAGGACAGAGTAGCGCTCGGTTTGCATAGTTTCAGAAAAACTCTTCATCCACTTCTGGACTGCGAAATACCAGCCCAGTTAACGGAAAAATACTAGCGCCAACAAGACGTTTCTTTATTTTATGCTCGATGCCTAGTTTTTATTATCCTGGGATAATAATCCTCCACAAAGCCATGCTGATTTTTTAAAATGAGATCAGAGAGCCGCCGAAACTTGAGCTGATGCTGCGTGCGCGTGGCAATGAAGTGTCGTGTCACGCATTTCCGTGTTTTCAGTGCAGGTAGTACACGGTGCCGTCACGCACGTGGGTGATTTGGCTTTTCCCAAACCTGTCGAGCGAGCCAAGCCGGTGGGGTCGGCCTCCCCCGACGGCTGAAGAAACTGAGACTCAGATTAGACAAATGGGTTCAAGGTCACATGGATGGGTCTCAACTCAGTTTTGACTCTTGAGTCCCCTCACCTTCCTACCACATTATGCTTTTTCTGTTTCTCTTGTAATTAGCACATGTAGTCGCAGTCAATAGTATTCATTTGAGGAAGCTCACGGAAAGATTTTTGTTCTTTAAGAACGAATTTCATTACATCCCCCGACCAACCTGGAGGTAGCTGAGCCCAGTGACGTCACACACTGTTTAAGGGATAAGCATAGTGTTTTTATATAAAGAATGCAGTTTGGGCAAAAAGAAAAGTGTCCTTACTTCGTTTCCGGATCGTCATCAACACGACTCTGTGTCCCACACCGTGGGAGCAGCGCCTGGGACCGGAATGGGGTGGGGAGCCTCCCGGGGAAATTTCACATAATATCTTTTAGAAGCTCTCCCCAGGGTGACTCTTTAAATATGTGGCAGATGACTTAAAATCAGAGTGAAATCCAGTGTTGTGTCATCATAAAGGGACAAGGAAAAATGCATGATCTAAATGGTTGTGATGGGAACTTCTCCCTTCATAATTAAGCACGCAAAAATACCAAGTTTGAGCCAATATAATGCTAGGCTGTGGAACACACGAAATAAGCTAAAATCAAGGCAACATTTTATTTTTTTGGAATTTATCAAGGAGCTGGCATAATCCCTTTGGTTCGGTATCTGACCTGGAGAGCAAACCGCAGTGTTCTGGGCCAGACCCACCGGGAGGGGAGAAATCCACCGTGGCGTCACCCTCTCCGAGTTTGTGACGAAGCCGCGGGCTCCCTTGCGCGGTGGCATCTGTCCAGGCGTCCTGTGGCGGTCTCCCCAAACGCCTTTCTAAGCTACCTATTAAGACCCAGGAAAACGCACAACATCACCCAAAATTAAGACCGACAGAAAACCGATTGCTGGAAAATGAGTGAAATTTCCACTAACTCTAAAGCTGATGGCATTCTACCGGAGAAAAACACGGCAGCTTCACGACGGAGAAATGGCCCCGCGCTCCCGAAGGTGATGAGGACACCCTCTGTTTCCTGCAGTCTCCTCTCCTTCCCCCTGCCCTTTCTCTCTTTCTCATACGGCGTCTGCTCTCCGTGTCCGATCGCTAGGACCACAGAGAGCCGCTCCGCATGGCCTGCACAGGTACGTAATCTCCAGAGTGTTTGGATCCCCTTTGCCGGGCAAGAGGGCAATGGCTGGGGGGCGGGGGCCGTGCACAGGGCAGCGCTGCCCCCCGAGACCGCGCTGCCCCCCGAGAGCCCCCGCTCTCAGCAGTGCGGCTCCAGGCAGAGGGTGGGAAGGCTGCGAGAGGAAGAGCTGCAGTAGAAGATGGGCGGGCGGCACGGCTTTCACGCGGAGGTAAGAGCCGCAGGGTGTGGGATGAAAGACACCTTCTTAATTTCCACGGAAGCGGCCCTGGGAACGGCGCCAGAGCTGTGCGGCACATCAATTCACTCTCCACGCGCAGATCGGAGACGGTGATTAGATTTCTAATCAGACGGACAGCAGCCGGGGCCAAGGGCATCCTGCTGATTAGTAAACACCGTAAACACGGCAGATCGCCGTTCCCACCAGAAGGAAAGCAAAACAACAAGTGTCCTATTAAAATCCGATTGCCGTTCAGGGGAGGGAAACACGGAGCAGTGCTATGAAGGCTCATCTGAAGCACATTTTTTTAAAGATGACTTGTCAAAGAAACCGGAAGAAAATGCTGAAATATTCCAGCTGGAACTAAACCCCAACGTGTAAGAGAAATGGGCGTGCGGCACCCCCGAGCCTCGAGTGTGGGGAGGAATAGGGTCCCGCGTAAATGAAATGGGGGGGGGCGCCGGAAGCGAGACAGGACGGGACAGAGAGACCAAAGGCCGCAGGCGAAGGGGCTGGTCAATGCACAGTCTAGCAAACTCAGTTCGGAGACGCGCTTGGCATGCGCAGTAAGAACGCCCGTCGTGTCCCGTGGAAGGACACTTCAGCCGGCGACAGATGGGGGTCGAAGGTGGTCCCATGCGGTGACGATGGAGCCGAGCGATGCCCGCCGCCCGGCACCGCCGGTCGTGTAGACAGGCAGCAGCCACGCCCGTGCACGGTGCCGACGCTGGGCCCCGTCCTCACCGCCGGCGTGGCGGGTCCGGGCGCGTATTCTGCGGCACGTCTCATCGGTGTTGTAGCGCCGGCTCAGCCGACGCCCATACAAACGAGTCCACTGTGAAACGGTCACCACGTTACTCGCACACCTCACACTCGCTGCGTCTCTCGGTCATCTCCTCCGCTCGACTGAGCCTCGTGCGGTTCTGTGCGGTGATGTGCGGTGCGGGCTGGTGGCCGGGGAGCAGCAGGTGCGCCGTCCACCCTGGGGGTGCAGGAGGTGAGCAGGTGCCTATGCGGTGCTCACACAGTTACCGTTAACGGCATAAATTGTCACCTGTCGTCTCTCATCTTGCCCGTTTCCTCTGTGTTCTCTTTCCAAGTCCGGGCCCAAACCTGGCGGTGGCGTCTGGTGCGTCTGGTGCAAGTTACAAGATGCTGAGAGAGGCAGCATAGCCCAGCGGAAATGACACGAGGTCTACGCGTGTGGGTGAGTCTTTGGACAGACAACTTCATGCTGTGCACGCCAATTTCCTAATTTCTAAGTTCAAACACCCAAAACTCCCTGGTCGGCTTCTCAGCTGTTTCCCAAGAAGGTGGGCTACTTCCCGTGACACACTTTGCCCGGAAGCATTTGCAAACTCTGAAGTGCAGCTTCGGCATGAGGATTATCGTTGCTGTCAAGGGTCAGAACCGTGAGGGCAAAGTGCCAACTCTTCCTTCCTGACGTTGCGGCGGGAAAGTACTGTTATTAGTTACTTTGGTCCACCGTAAAAATGCAACAGGCAGAGCACGGCTTGAAATTCAAGGCACTTACACAGAACTCCTGGCGATATTTTATGCTTCAGACCAAATTGAATAATCATTAGATCTTTTACCGCCAAAATAAAACCTGTGCAGATAAACACGTATCTTCTCTTCGCAGTCCACCCTGGAGAGTGGTGACATTGGATCACGCAGGCATTCTCCACGGCAGGCACACGCAGCCTGGAGCTGCCAGGCTCTCCTTGCCCGGCCGCCAGCATCGGACGGTGCTGCCTGTTTTCCAAGTGCGACACAGGTATGCAGACACCGTCTGCGGAAGCCCCCATTGCGACCCGAAGCTGAGGAGAGTTCCAGGAGGCTCCTGGGGAAGTCGGAGACTCCGGCGGCCTCCATCAGAGGGAGTTTGACGCCTGCCCTGTTCCCGGGGAGTCTGTGGGTTTCCTCCTTCTCGGAGATCTTTCTCGTATCACAAGGGACAGGCTCTTCATAGCGCAGTGAACACCGCGCTTGGACTAAAGTCTCTGGAGTTCGGGCTGTTGCTTTGTTTACCGTCGTGCAAGCCCACGGAGCAGTTTTGAAGACACTTCTTGATGGCACTTCCGGTCCTCGGAGGCTCTTCTTCTAACTGGAGGCAAGCCCTCCTTAGACGCTGCAGGGCAGCCCCGTCCCGTCCCTGACTTCTCGGTGACAGTGGAAACGCCCGTCTGGCCTGTCCAGTGTGGTCGCCACGGGCCACGTGGCCCCTGAGCGCCTGGAATGTGGCTAGTGTCCCCGAGGAATGCCAAGTTAAATACCCATAAGTGTGTCTGGCCAGAGGCTGCTACAGGGACAGCGTGGATCTCAGAAGCCGTTTTCTTCTGTGCTGGGAAAACGAAAGGCGTGTGGCCCGCCCTCGCCCGCATCCCAGCCCAGCCCGGGCCCTGTATTCCACCCCCTTCCACCAGCCATGCCTGTATGACGACTACATTGGGATCCTTGCAATTTCTGGAAAGTCATCATGGAAAAGAATGTGCAAAAATTTGGGGGACAAGTTCCTTGATTTTTGAAATCGGAGAAGCTATACCAGGGAAGTTCGGCTCTCTCTAAGGCAGCCAGCTCCCTGTGCCCCAGGCCCCACGGGCAGCCAGGCAGCCCCCCCCCCCGTCAGATCAGGGACCCCACAAGCAGACAGCAGCGCAGCAGACTTACCTGTGGTCAAACCAGAGTGACCAGTCCTGGGGCCACTCTGTTCTCAGGCCCTCGCTCGTCCTTTTTATCTGTGAGAGAACTTGGGGACAGGGTGACTCCGGAGCCTCTCATCCCCAAGTCCCAGGGTCCTGACTGTGTCTCCCACTGACGGTGAGGGGCTGGTCCTTGCCGAGCCGCCCCACACCCTGACCGCTCGCTGGGAAGAGGGGCCTTTCCTGTACATCCCCTCTCGGTGATTCTGCAGACAGCTCCCTGCCCTTGTCACCCCTGTTTTCCAGGTGAGGAGACGGGGGTGTCCAGCTGGGAAGCAGCAGGCCGAGGCCCGACCCTGGGCAGGCGGGCTCCGCAGCTCCGGCCTCCGTGCGGCCTTCCCACCGAGGACCGGGTGGGCTCCCGGCCACGCCCTCGCAGGAGAGACTTTCCACTGGGTAACGGCCTCCGGCCACTATGTTGAGGGTGAATGTCGTGTGTTGGAACAAAATTCTCCTCACTGTGAACATACCGTTGGAGAGCAAGCAGGAAACGGGAGAACGGACGATTTTCCTGGGCAGGTGTCCCCGTGGCCGTGTGCTCTCAACACTGTCCCCGGGGCAGGGCCAATGGGGTCTGGGTTGGTGGTGTTGGGTCCTGGGGGAGCAGAGGATGGTGCCCTGGCAGCCAAGTCGGCCCTGCCACGGGGGTGAGCCCCTGGCTCCGACCAAGGAGGACAAGGAGCCGTGGGACGGTGGCAGTGGCCGCGACACAGCCAGCGTCGAATCAACACCTACTGTGCGCCAGGCATGTGTCCCCAGAACTTCACATGCCTGTTTTTAAACTGTTATTCTAGACACATTTGCATGAGTTAATATCATTATATCTTTGTCATCGGCGAGAAAGCAGAAGAGCAGAGAGTTTGAAATAAATGACAACAAGCCGCTCAAGGGTGAGGGTGGAGCAGGAATCAAACCCGCGCCCATCCGGTGGGCCCCCCTGGGCTGGGGCCCACCCTTTGGGACAAGATGCCCACCCAGGGACCCAGAGGCGGCCCGCAGCTGTGAGATGAACGACTGCATTCCCAGGAGAGCTTGCCCAAGGAAAGAGAGACAGAGGAATCCAATTATGCAAATGAGTAACCTGAGAAAACAAGGATACTCAGAAGCAATTTGCTACATTGTAACGGAATGCTTCCGCGGCTGGAAGACTGAGTTTACCTGTCCTTTAATATTTTTAAGTGAAACACTTCCCTGTTTGTGATTAGAGGAAGTCAGGAAACACGGGAAAAACTCATAACCTGAGATCTTCCTCGAGTTCCTACCACAATCTCGGTATTAAACAACTTCAATTACACAGCGCAGTTCAGAGACACTTACTCGCGTAATTAATCTTTTAAAAACTTCCTAACTATATGGAGACAGCTAAGAGCCTCTGGAAATACAATATGACACATAACAACATCTTTAAAAAGGAAAAGCAACATTATAATAAAGACTTCTCTGAGCTGGGAATGGAATTAGCACCATTAATGGTGTTCCAGACACTTCATTATTTTGCTCTTCGTGGCCTCGGCAGCAAAGCTGGGCACCAGTAGGCACGCAGGACTCCCTAATTACTTACTAACACGTCTGATTTAACAAACTTTAATCTGACAGGTAAAAGCATCCAAAGACAAGTGCACTTTTCATCAACAGTATTCATTTTCCTACCGCGGGACAACTCATGCACCGAAAGGTCCCAGGACAAGCTACACATAAAAGAATAAACATAATTTTGTGTGTACAGCTGACCTGAATTACTGAGTTTTTATGGCCTTTTCAAAACAGTTAAGCTTGTATGCGGACGGGTGTAGAAGCCGTATTTCTGAACCGGAACATCTTCAAACCCACTCAGGAACAGAACCGAACCCCGAGCTCCGGGGAGACGTGACAAGGGGTTTCTCTAAGGAGGACACAGGCTGGAACGATGGCCCCATTCACGGCACGCAGAGCCCAGAGGTCCCGTCGCTGCCCCCAAGCCCAGCTCACAGGAGGTGGATCCGGCCCTGGGGGAATTCGGGAAACTTCAGGGTGCGCAACACCCAGTTCTGCCGAGTAGGTGAGTCACACGGACACTTAGTTTCCTCTTAAAGAAACTAGGAACGATAATAACCTTTTGATTGTCCTCATACATGAATACGAGAGACAAGCAAGATCGTGCAGAAACAGCACCTTGCAAACGATAAGACAGAGACAGCATGTCGTTACTATAGAGCTCTAACACAGTCTATGCAGACCTGGGAGTGGGGGTCTCTCCCCCGAGTGTCATCCCAAAGGGTCCCACGAGCCACACTCGCCTGGACCTGGCCTCTCTCTCAGCCCTCCTCTCTCTCCCTCAGGTCAAAAGGAAAATAACCAAATAACTGTAAAATGGCCCAAAGAACGATCAGTTACAGCTCTCTGGAAAGATGACGTCTCGTTGAGGAACGACGCAAATGTTGAAGAATTTCATCTTTTGAAAGTGAAATGCTTAAACTCTGAAATAAAGTCCGGAATAAAACTCACAGATCCTGCCCGCAAACTCAGTCAACATAACCGCAAAGACACACAATGGAGACACGCAATTCGGGGAGTTCTTCTCCCAGCACGAACCTGTCCAGTTTGACTTCGAGCCTTCGGCACGGAAACTGCCCACCAGGTTGGCCACACCCCACTTTATGGGGGGGGGGGCATTTCATTAGGAAAACTTTCAGATTATCCAAATTCCTCCGAGAATGTAACTCTCAGGACAGTGGCCCATCGAAGCGCATCCTAAACTGTTGCAAACTGACCTGAGTGTGGAAACCGATACACAGTAGGTTCCACTAGCTTCCGAGGATGAAATGCCTCAGGCCCCTCTCAGCCTCTCCAAGGGGCAGGGGCAGGGGCAGAGGCGGAGGGCCGCCTGCCAGCAAGCAGGATCCTATGTTTACGGAAAACGGAGGCGCCAGCGGCCAGGGCGCCTCCCGGGTAAGGGGGGTGGGGTCCAGGGCTCTGCTCACGCAGGCGCTCCAACCCCGCCTCTGATCCTGTTCAGAACCGTCCGCTGACGGCAGGGAAGCAGAACCGCGGGTCACCGCAGGGCACCGCTCGCAGCTCTGTCACCAGCATCTACGTGCTGAGCTCCGACACAGCTCAGCACACCAGCGCTCGAGGCGCTGCCCTGTCCTGCAGGGACCGGAACATCGCTGCGTCGCCAGACAGCCCACCGCGTGGCGCTCTACGCCGCAACCAGCGAACGGCCGCCGCGCACACCCCGTGCCAACCACGTGGTGATGGAACAGGATACATTGTTTATTGCAACCGCCTCTGGGGCATGACGTCCGATGGGAGGAGCCCCTAAATGCTCGCTAGATCCCCGAAGGCTGTACTTCCCACGCGGGGAGCATGGGTGTCTATGCCCGAGCGCATTACATTGGACTTAACAGGGAGCCGGCCAATCAGAAGGCGCAGTGATTCGAACCTGGCTGCATCCCGCCCAGGACACCAGCTGGGATCCGATAAGCATCTGCCTCGCGTCAGAGCCTCCTCCGAGCACCGCGCCTGGGTGCTGGCAGCCCGCACCCGCCCACCGCAGAGCCTAGCGCGTGCGTCTCGGAAGCATCTCCCTGCGTCTGAGCAGGATCGTAAAACAGCGCAGTAATCCCTACAACGTATCTTGTGACTGTTCAGCGACACTCCGATCGGTTTAACAGAGCAGACTATCACGTCGCACAATTTAATAAACGATAAAACAAATTGAAAGACTCCGCTAACTAAGCAAAGGGGAAAAGCTGCCCCGGAAACATCGCGGAGGCCGGTCGTCCAGTTTGCGTCTGCGTCGGAAAGGAAAGCGCTCGCGGGGCTCGAGAAAGGTTTGGGGAGCGAACCCTGAAGTTTCCCCTTCAAGCCTGTGAGCTGCCGAGCCCACGATATAAACACCACGCGATTCTCTGCTTCTCCAGAGTGATCGACGCCACACCTCCGGTGCTTTGGGGAAAAGACGGTTGAATTCGGTGTAACTTGGCATGGAATGTGAAGAAAGCTTAAAAAAAAAAAAATTTATTCTCCTTTCAAAATGGAATTGCCCCTGAGTGCGACTTTCAGGTTTCTTCCTGTGC